>JAQGAT010000737.1:0-23759 GCA_034687845.1 Pantelozetes paolii
TTTTTGAAGAATTTTGTTTGAAAGACGCCTTTGAAGTAAATGGCATTCAATAGCACCAAACGAGTCGTCGGATCCAAGGGTTCACTTAATAACCTCTTGATCTTATCGTGTGTTTCACGACTCACCCAATCATTGATTGAATCCATGACTTCAATTGGTTTTTGTGCAAAATCTACTGATTCTATACCCGATTCGTAATAAGTCTTCAGATCATCAATGAATTGTTGAGAAATATTGAAGTGTTTCTGAACAACCAATTTATTAGCGACACTCAAATCATAACTCTTTGAATCCATTGCTTCCATGTCTTCAATCAATTTCTTAAACTCAATCCTAATTTGTTGATCTGAAAGATTGGGATTATTATATCCAAGCACTTCCTTCATCTCGTCTGCAGTCTTTCCCTTCGCACCCGAGTATAGCATTCCGAAAGCCATAGAAATACTTAGTGGAGAATAAAACACATTATTCTTGTCATCTGACAAATGGTTGAGAAGATTGAGACCAAAATTCATTTCACATTTTGATAACTCAATTGAATCAACAGGTCTTCCATAGGAATGGTGGGAAAGCACAGCCAATAAGACAATCAATAATTTAAACATTTTCTATGAAATTCTTAAAACAATTTCAATAAAACAAATATTGTTTGGGTTTTAAACACAATTCCTAATCATTTCCTCTATTTTTCATCAGAAGTTGAGTCAAACTCTACAATAGTGTAGATTCTATTGGAAAGACGTGTCGGTTCTCAGAGTCAAAGAATTCAAATTTATATCCGAGTTCAGTCCCTAAAAAAGCTCTCTCTCTCTCTCTCTCTCTCTCTCTCTCTCTCTCACCTTAGGATTTACTACTACAGGAAGAACTTAACCTTAAGATCAGAGAAATGATTACAAACCTTGAAATACATTGAAAAACATCTAAACTCTGAACAAAACAAAAAACTTTATTAAAAAGGCTATGAATTTGTGATTGTTTTTTACAATGACCTCAATATTGAATAACTTGTTTACAGAGTTAACACTAAATTGTAATAAAAGGTGTAATAATGTCAACGATTTGTTATCTTTTATTAAAAAACATTTAAAACTTCAATCGATTATAAGAATCACCAAAAACTCAAACTCTTTAGACCAGGGATTAAATAATTATTAACTCAATTGTAATTTTTGGCATAAAAGCACTTTCAAAAACCCGTTAATTGTGAGGGGTATTAAGAAATGAGATTTACCCCGGGATAAGAGTTTTTGGCGATTCCTTGTCAATCATTAACAAGATATTGAATTTATAAAACAATTGATGTTTTTGTAATAATTATTAATTAATCGTTTGATTTGTTATTTGAATAACAATTTAGTGCAAAATATAAAACATTTTTTTCACAAAAACAGATTTTGTTGTGATATTTTGATTACTCAAAAAAAGTGAGATTCAAGTGATTGGCAGAGAATGTCATTGGATATAAATGTTTTACAAAGTATTCAAAACTTATATCAATAGAGATATCAATGAAACGATTGAATGATAAACTGTTTTGCGTTTAAATAAATTAAATCTAAAATACGTTTGATTTGAGAATAAAAAGTGAAATAAAAATACTTAAAAGCACTGAAAGTGAAGATTTAGTTATCAAAGCACCCGAACATTGATCGCGTGAATACATTTGACAATTATTAGAGATGTCCCGTTGTCGTGAGCCCATTAGAATATTAACAAGCACATTTCCTCCCCCGTCAACGCTCGGACACCTCTCGAGGACCACACGACTGATGCAATCGCGATAGAAGTAAAGAGCACTGAAATGGACACAAGTTTTCACTCAATTATAAAATGTTTAATAACTTTATGTGTAGAGACTAACCAACAAACCCTTCTTTGGACATCAGTAGCACTTCTGCCTTCCCTCGCATCTCTCTGTCTTGAGATAAGTGTGTCTTCACATGTCTGAACAAAGTACCTTGCTCGTTCTACACATGAATCACTTGTAGGCATATAAGAGCCGCCGCTGTATCTGTCTATTGGGTTGGAATTGAAATTCAATTCAAATGACATTAAATTGAATTTATTTACCGATCCCTTGGTTAGACCCGTACTGTGATCCGTATTGTCCGCCGGATTGACCTCCATATTGGTTGCCGTATTGATCTCTATTACCATATCTGTTGTCTCTGTTGTCATAAGTTCTGTCCCTATTATCATAATTTCTGTCTCTATTGTCGTAATTCCTGTCTCTATTGTCATAACCTGATTGTCCGCCATAATTGGTTTGGTATCGGCTGTCATAACCACTGCCACTGCGGTATGAGTCGTCTGAACGACGATCGCCGTAATCGGGGATCACAACACAAGACCAACTCAAGTCTTGGGCCTTATCTATAAGGTATGTCGCCATCAGTTGGAGGTCTGTATTATAACAGGAATTCCTAACTATTCTTATGACACAATCGCGAAAATCCTGATAATTGCGACACCCGGATGAGGACACCGATGGGGGATTGGATGAGAACCCATGTCTGCTCTCACAGTCTCTAATCTCTTGTCTCGTGAAACAGGCGGCAGACTTATAGCCTTCAAAACAATTATGACATGGATTACAAAAGATGTAACCTTTAATCGATCAAAACCATTACCTCCTCCTCCCTGTTCACAATACCTTTCCAATGTCTGCCTGGCTCTTCTAACAAAATCACCGGCATTACTCCTATCCCTATCATAAGTACCAACTGTGCCATAAACACCAGTAGTCCTGTTCTGTTGACAGGCCGGTGTGAACTCTAGCAAACAGTCCAGTTTCTGACGAAGTGCACTGTTATTAGTGTATATAAAGTCAATAAATTATCAATTCATCAAAAGTTGACATTTAATGCCATATAATGTCATATAATGTCCGCAAAAGCTATTAAATAATTATTTCATTCATCAAAAAACACTCAAATCATTGACTGAATGAAAATATTTGTCATTATTTTGATTATTATATCAAAAAATAATTTTAATATAAAAAGGATTTAATTTTATTGAAAATCAAATTTATTTTTGAAATGCTTTGAATATTTAATATAATTTGAAGTGATATTCAAATGTTTAAAAAATTTGTCAAAATTAAAGGAAATCTTTTTTTATGACAAATAACTAACAAAAATATGTTATGTATTGAAGAATACAATTGAATTGAAATTGTATTTCCGATTTACACTAAATATGTTTTCACTTCCGCATTGAGAATGAGTCGGAAAAAAGTCTTTTGTATTAATATTGAGAGAAAGTAAGCGACAGATCGTTTGCGGAATAGTATTAAAACTACTGTAGTTTTGGTGTAAACCTAATCATTGTTTTGTTAACTATTGTATAATAGAGTAATGCATAAGCGCTGGCATTATGTCATAAAAACATATATTAACATATTAATCATAGAGGAGGGAACAGGTATGTCATATTCACCTGCACTTCTGATGTGTGTCACTTGAAGAGCTCTGGTATCCACTTGACATACCGGTGTATCCACTCTGAGAATTGCTAACATCTTGTATATACGTTGAAATGTCTCGTTGACAGTCCTGGAGTCGATTGTGGTCGCACTGATTCCGATTATCCTGATACTGATTGCCCCCGTACTGATTGGACTGGTAGTTCTGGCCGTTCACTACTGTAACAGTGAAGGCTATTAGTAAGAAGGGGTGAAAAACAATTGTCAAAAAATAATAATAAATAAAAATAAAAGGTTTTTAAAACTAATTTGATTTGACTTTCAATTTGAGATAACATTTAAAAACTGTTGAAATCATCTCTACAAAGGAGTGGCCATTAATTTGTGATAACGTTTGTTCACAATTAAAGTCAGTAATAGTTATACAATGTTTTAATATTTGCGATTCATTTGAAGTAAGACTAAGTATTTGTAATTATTTTTGATTACAATCAAAGCTTTTAATTCAAAAGACATTGAAAATAGACTTCACATTGAATTAAGACTTTTTTTAAAAGCAATTATGAAAATGACTTCAATTTGAATGAATTCACAAAAAGTGAAATTAAATTCATATTTAATTAAATCAAAAATTTATTTCTTTTCTTAAATCCATTAAATTCTCTAATATTTGAATTCTCAGAGATTTTTAGTGAAAAATTTGTAATTCAAATGAAAATTAGTGTTAAAATAATAGTTTTAAAAATATTTCATAATATTTTTAAAGAATTTTTGTTTAATTTAAATTCATTTTTAAAGAAAATACTTTTAAAATAAAATAACGTTTTCGGCAATGAATTCAATGAAACTAACTGTGCTTTGAAACTGCAATAAATACTACAGTAACTGGTTTATTGAGTGGATTAAGACATTGATCCATATTTTTCAAGAAATACCATATAAAAGGTTATTTTTTTCAAATACAAAACTTTCACTGAACCTTCAAAAAAGAAAAATATTTGATAGTTTTTTCTTCAGTAAAACCAAAACGATGAACGAATAGCTAATTATTAAATGTTAATACTTTTAATACAAGTCTGCATTGAAATGAAAAAAAGTCAAGCATTTAGTTTCACTTGAATTTCAAGGAGATAATGGTTGAGAGGTTTGAAAGGTTTGAGAGATTTTTATTATTTTTAACTAATCTATCCTTGAATTGAAACAAACATTTTTGAATAATTTCTTATTTGATATAAATCTTGAACTTCTTTTACATCTCTGTTCCAGTGTTTGCATATCTCTAATCATTATTTGTCTAATAATTATTTGTTTGAATTCAATAATTGACTAAAAAATTGTTTTCAAGCAAAGATTTTAGATTGGATGAGGAAAACCAATAGTGTATTTGAAAACACAATTAATTACTGAAAACACCCTTAAATTTGAAATTATATATTCAATGCTAAATCTGGTATTAATTTTCAAATTAAAATTATTTAATATTTTTATAAGATTTATATAAAAACAGATTTTATTTTATGAATTGAATGTGAGTTTTAATGAAAACATTTCTTTGCATTCATTACATATCAAAAACATTTTTTATTTAAATTAAAATTTATATCAATTAATAAAAAAAATATTATTTATTGAATATTTTGCTAAAATGTCTGAATAAATAAGTAAACGATAAAAATATTTATCTAAAAGTCTAATAGGATTTGAATTTTTATTTTAAAACTCATCTCAAACTGAAATAAACCCCAAACAGTCTTCGAGTAATAAATTTGTTGACTAATTATAAAATTAAATTAATTGTTGAAAACTTCAATATTTTTCCCAAA
Organism: Pantelozetes paolii; assembly: GCA_034687845.1. Classification (NCBI taxonomy): domain Eukaryota; kingdom Metazoa; phylum Arthropoda; class Arachnida; order Sarcoptiformes; family Oribellidae; genus Pantelozetes; species Pantelozetes paolii. The sequence continues at coordinate 5,251 of JAQGAT010000737.1, forward strand.
CTTGAAGTGTAGTCACAAATTGAGTAATAATTTCTTAATGAAAGAAAACTTTCAATAAAATTGAAGATTTTTTTTAAATGTCTATAACTATTATCAAATAAAATCACGAAAATTATAGATTAAGTAAATTTTAAAACGATTTGTTGATAAAAGTTTTGACAGATTTTAGGAAAGTCTGAAACAATCCATTAAAAAGTTATTTTTATATCAAAAGATTAGTAAAAATAAAATACTTTTTATAAGTTTAAAAAATAGACACAAAACTCACCAAAAATACTAAAAGCGATGCAAAAAAGTGAAAAATACTTTTCAAACAATACAAACATTTTTTGTTATTATAATTGCAGTCAGTTTTTAAAAAAAGTTGAATACAAAAACTGGTTATTATTTTAAACGTAAAAACACTATAACTTTCCTAAAAAACCTTCACTTCTTAACAGTTAAACCATTTATTCAATACTAACAACACATCACAAACACTAAGGCATAGGATTTCAATACTGGTTAGTAAACAGACATCACATTCACATCACAGGTATATTAGAGTGAATCCAATGGTATTAAACAACACAACAAAAAATATTAATAATGATTGAATGAAAATTGCACTTTCATTGCAATTGGGTAGGGGTTGGGAACTGTAGGGAACGGTTGGGAACAAGTTTTTATTCAATAACTTTTATAATAAAGTTGTATTCAGTCGTTAAATGAGTGAAGGATTGGATGAAAACCACTGTAATAGGTGTGGATTTAAACCTTTTAAATCATATATACATTTGAAAAGTGAAAGTCAAAGAAATGAAAGTCTAAACCCAATTGTGGTTTAGAGTTAATGTTGAGTTGTAGGCACTGGTGTCGTATGGACAACCACTTTACAAATATTTGTTATTTTGTATTTCAAGCACTATTAACAACACTTTAGTTATACTTTGAAACCAAAGAAACCAAATATTATTGAAATGAAAGAGAATTTTAATGAATTTTGGTTATAATATAATGAAATGTATTGAATATTACAGTACTTTATATTTCACTGTATTTTTGTGCTAAAAAAGTTTTGTTTTGAATTTTCTCGGAATAAACATCAAAATACATAAATCAATTTTAACCGACCCTCCTATGTATTGATTGAAACATACTGGTGCTGATTGTACAGATCTGTATACCTGTGCGGAACAAATGGGAAATCATTATTTTATTTTACTTTTTTGCATAATACAGATTGTGCCAGCACATATTTATAATGACCTATTGATTGATATTTCAATATTTCCTTGCAATCTATGTTTTCTTCAATAAAATTATATTTAAAAATACAATAAATATAACATTAAATATAATTAATAAAATGTTTCATTTTTTGTCACGTATTATTAAATTTTTAAATCAGCCTGTTAAATATCTCAGTAGCCTTTACATAGGAGATGACTAATGAGATAACAATTTTTCAATTATTGTATTTAATATTTAACTGAAAACACGAAAATGAAAACTAATTAAAATAAAATTAGCAGTGATTTGATTGGAAGACAAACAATGAAAACAAGTTTTAAATTTTTATTTGATTTTTTGATTTATTATTCAATTATTAATAAATCTTTGTTTCATTTCAATGCCATTTGAAGATAATTTTGGACTACATTTTAGACACAATAAAAAAGTAAATCAATTTTATTATCAAATTAACGGGGTTTTTGACAAAATCTGTAATTTGATAGTAATATTGCAAATAATAATTGCATTTAAAGGTATAATAAATAATTCATTTCAACATTATTTTGTGATAAATGAGAGTTTAGATTGAGTTTCAATACAAAATATAATTGAATTAAACAAAAAACTAATAAAAACTAATAAAAATTCATAATATTTCACGATTTATGTGAATATTTGTCTAAAAGTATTTTATTTATTATTTTAAACATTTTGTATCAAATATTTAGAGTAAAAAATGTTTAAATAAATAATTCAATAATTAATTTTATCACTGATTTAATATTAATTGGTTTAACATTAGGTGTAGTAATAATATGTGAGTAAACTCTTGATTAGTGTTATTTAATGTTAATCCGAGTAAAGACTAAAAACACTATTAAATTAATTAATTAACATTTACTTTGATTATAAATAAGTGTTTTGTAACTAAAACTAGATTTTCTTTCAAATTAATTAAAAGAGTTTTAATTTTTCACAAAACATCGTCTAATCTATTGAACAAAATGTAAGGAAAAGTAATTAATTATATTTTTTTGTTGAAAACATAATGAAATCCAAAACTTTAAGTGCTATTAAAAACCTTTCCTGAAGTTAATGACAATAAAACACGAGATTCTCTTCAATTGAATATTTCGTTAAATTCTTAAAGTGTGCTCAAAATGTTTGTAAATATAATCTTGCAATTAATTTTAAAAGAATCTGATCAGACACAAATGAAAAATATGATATATTACATAAATTGTGTTATACTTGAACAGAATATTCAAAAAATTGTATTCAATCACGAAATCCAATATTTTTGAGCATAAAGTCCATTAAATGTACAAAAAATAATCAATTTTTTAGATTTAAAACAAAAACATATGGTTTTTATGAGTAAATAATATTTCGTTAGACTTTGGGTTAGACATTGAGTTAGACTTTGAGGAAAATAATGGTCAAAATTGTTAATTTATTTTTAGACAACAAGACATTCATTAAAATTGAATATTTGTTTACTGTGTACTGTATTATTCATTTCCTCATTCATTCAATTGATATAAAATCATATTATTTTTCTTTAATAATATACTCTTTATTGAATTAATGATTGAAACAATTGATTGAATGACAGAATTGAATAAAAATCAATAAATTGTATCCAAAAGTCAGAAATTCTTATAAAAAGCTATTTTTTGATATTTTATTTATTAGAGATATCAATGAGTACTACAATTGAATGGCATTTCATTCACATATCTCTAGCATTCATAACAAGAATATTGATGTTTATGTTCAGGAAATTCCGTTCAAAACAATATTCCTAACGTTTATTGACTTTCATTCACTCAAACAACACAACACTTCATACTTTTCGCTCGATTTGGTAAAAATCTAATGTATTTTTATGTGAATCAAAATAATACAAAAATTAATGCAAAGAAAGTATGAAATCTCATAAACAATTGAATTCTTCCTGATCATAGTATTTAAAGATTTTATCTGATATTTATTTTTTTGGCAAAGTTTCTGTCGATTTTCATTAATAAATGTTATTTTCTGTCAAATCGATAACAATTAGTGAATAAAATCAATAATAAAATGAGATATTTTGATAAAAAACTGTTTTTCATTAAATATAATACATTATAAGTGAAAAGTTCGTTGACATCACTTGAATGCAGTATTTATGCAAATAATTTTCAAAAAAATGCAATTCAAGTAAATATCAGTAAATAAAAGATTTCTGAATAATACTCATTGAATACTTCCCGTAAAACGAGAATCAATTAATATTAGTATTGAACCAGGTTTATTTTATTTTCATTTTATGAATTCTTAAAAGTCTTGTATTAATTAATAATAAGCGAAATATTGCAAAACTATTTCATTGATTCACAAATTTGAAAATATTTTGCATAAAATTAATTAAAACTGGATTTGATTTCTAAGAATTCAATTAACATTTGATTAAAAGTTTTTTTTAAATATTAAATCAAATATTATATTCAGATGTTTGTGAATGACATCAAACCCTTTGAATTGAATTTTTATTATATTCAATAATTTGATTAAAAGTCTTTCAAAAATAGATTTCCTCAAAGAATGAGTTAATGATTACCAATACTAATGAGAAAACAATTTAAAGTTTGGATATCAAACAAACATTACTTTCATTTTACGAGTCATTAAATTAATTCATTTATTATTTGTCTGAAGTATTGATACAATGATTGAAAACCATATAATAGTCACGAATTGAAAGTCTATAAGACTTTGCACTCATTTAATGTTAAATTGTGATGAATTGACTAAAACTTTATTTGATTTGCAAATGCATTCATTTGTTTGTTGTTTCAGTAAAATCAAGTCATTTGTAACTTATTATGAAATTTTCAACATTTGAATAAATAATACATTGAATTGTAATTTATTTGCAATAATATTACAAAATTAAAAATATTTGACTTTTTTATAAGATATTTTGAAATTTCATTGATTTTATTATTATTTTTGCAAAATAAGAGGAATTTAATGAAAAAATAAAACATTTAATGGTTTTTTGCTTTAAATTTAATGTTTACTGTATTTGTCATTTAGGAAACACTTTCAGATAGTGGAGGAAAAGGATCGAGAAATTGATTAAAGGTTTTGTATTCAATATAAATACTGAACTCAAACCAAACATTAGTTGAGATTATAGCTGAAATTAATTAATACATTTGCAATGGTTTTGATAAACAGTCGAAACATTGAGAAGTTATCTGAAATTATCACTCAATCTATAAGTTGTTTACCAAAAAAAAAAGGAAAATTTAGGTAAACTTTGAATTCAAACGAAAAGGGAATTCAATACAAAAAACCTTTTAATAAATTATAACTATTTCTCAATTCAGTCATGAATTATATTTTTTTGAAGTGATGTCAAAATTAGAGGACATATTAGTATTCAAGCACTTATTGTCGAAACTTTTTATCGATTTAAAGGAAATCAGATTTTGGTTTGAATTCATGTGAAAAAGGATTTTCAAAATTACTTCAATTAAGTTGAAAGACGCGAACAGTCAGGTCTGACCCAAACTAACAAACCATTAGTTGTTTTCATAAGAAAAGTGTGATTTTAGGCATCGATTTTCGTTTAAGATCTGATCGACTCGTGCGTTGTCTCTGTGTTTTGTGAACAGAAAGTTAGGAATAATATTATATTTCATTGAATGAATCACTTCTTGTGAACACAACAGCAAAAAATGTTTGAGAAAATTAAATTTTTGGAGATTTCTATGCGTTTGACATAACTTTTGGTTCAATTCAGTCAAGAATTCAAATATTAATTCTCTACTACTCTTGTCATCCGTTCGCACAAACTCTCTGAGAGGCTGACTGTCCTCTCGTCTGGTGCTTACAATCAAATTAATGAATTCTTTTATCAAAACTATTTTACCAGAAACTGAAATATTCATTAATTGAGATAAAAGTTGTTTTAATATAATCAGTGATTTTCAACCAAAATGTCATTTACTTTGAATTAAACTCAAATTTATTTTATGACATCCTTTAGACGATTGGAAATAAAAATGTAATTAAAAGTAATATTTCTTTAAATAAAATCATTTATTATTTCTCTACTAATACTTAGTTCACTAACAAATCAATTGTCAATTGAATTGAATGTCAAATTAAAGTGAATTTGTTGTTATTATAACTGAAATGAATTCATGACTGAAAGAAAATTCAAATAATTTATCTCAAGTGTAAGAGTAGTGTTCGGGTTATCAGTGCCTTTGGGAGAGCACTGGGAAGATAACAGACTTATCATTGAAAATTCAATTTAATAACGCATCAGAATGTGAGTGCAAAAGTGGTTGAAGGGCTCAAAAGTGAAAAGTTTTATCTAATATTAAAATAGTTTTTGCTTTTTTTTGAAGAGCACTGGTATATCATAAACATCTAAATATGACAAAAGTTTTTTAACAGAAAAATGTTTTTTGTTTTTTGTATATTGTGTTCAAAAACTGAGTGTTATATACGGTTGTGAAACACCAGAGAACTCTTCAAACAATTCGTGTCTTTTTATAAATTTTTTTTCAATAATATTGGTTTCAATTCAATACTATTTGTTGACATAATATTCAACTGATCTTACAATTCAATTGAATGTTTCATTATTTCACTGTATTTTTCATTTTTAACGACGAAAACTTGACGATCAAGTTATTGAGATACTGTCCCACTGTTCCACTGGTGGGAAGTGAGCCATACTATCCCAGAGTACGACCGAAAACTAAGCCAAACATAAAATGTAAAATAACTTTACTGTCCAATGAAGAAGAGGAACAAAAGTAGTTTCTGTTGTTGTTGTTTGAGCTGAAGGTTGTCTTTTCAAACAATTTTCAATCCACTGTACAATACCTGCAGAACTAGTGTTGGATTTTACGCTTTTTCACAATACGTTTAAAATTTATTTCATTGAAATTTCAAAAATATATTTTCAGTCGATTATAAATCATCAGAAAATTTATGCAAAACTATTGAATGTAATTCTCACTCAAACTCTCAAACTCTTCAATACTTTTACAAAATAAAATACATCAACAAAATTAAAGAGTGATTCAAATGACTGAATGAATAAATGATTTTTTGTTGTAAATGAGGACATAATCGCTGTTTTTATTATTATGTGATAAATATAAAAGTTTTTTTGTCAAATAAAATCCATTCAAAAACATATCAAAGAATAAGTGAAACAAAATTAATTCAAATTTCATATCTGTTTTGATTGTGAAATATAACTGTATTTTTATGACCCGCTATCTATTTGTTCATCTAATCTATTGATAATCAGTTGAAACGGTTAAATGAAATGAAGTTTTTTAGGCAGAAATCCGTTGATCAAAGAAAGTTTAGTTTTAGTGCTGTTTATGGAATCAGTAATAAAACGGTTGACTCTATCGATGAAATCGTCAAAAAACTGAGACAAGCGTTGAGTAAAACTTCAATTAATAATAGCTATGACTGTGAAGATCAGAAGATTGACACCGAAAGTGACAAAAACCCAAATCCAGTGACAAACAAGACATTGGGTGCCAATACTACCAGCAATGAAGTAACAAATGATAGTCATATAAAGCAATATTTGGAAAATTTGAGGCAAAATATAATTTTGGATAAAATATATTCAGACATAAGTGACAGAACAGACGAACAGAATATTAATGAAAACCAGAATTCATTTGAAACTAATATTAAAAGTAATCCAAAACTGTTTCACTCATTCACTGAAGACCTAATCTCTTCCGATATATTACTTGAGCTCATCTTAAAGTTACCACAAATTGGTTTTGAAAATAAAAAGTTAATCACAAGTATTGTATGCAATGCTCTACTACTGCACAGAGAGGACAGACATGTGATAGTGGATTATGTCTGCAAAAAGCCGGAGATCTTGTTCTCATTGCTTGACATTTATGGCTACGGAAGAAGTGATTTAACGCCAAACTCAGGCCGTATTTTACGACAATGTCTTCAACACCAGAGCTTAGCCCGGATTGTACTGAACTGTCGGCGCTTTAATGATCTGTTTTCATATGTAAATCAACAGACATTTGATGTGGCAATGGATGCGTTCATTACATTCCGGACACTACTGACCACTCATAAGGAGTTGACTGAAGAATATATTTCACAAAATAATGAATTATTTTTTGATAATTACATGCAATTAATTAAATGCGAGAATTATGTGACAAAACGCCAGTCCCTGGAAATACTGGCCCTTATTTTGTGTCAAAGTCTAGTTATTTGCCAATTATTTAGTCAACACTCGGCTTATATGACACTAATATTGTCTTTGTTTTACAGCAGATACAGACACATAAGATTCAGAGCATTAGATATATTCAATGTCCTCATTAGGACAGATAGTCAACTGTCTATCGGGGTTATGGAGTTTCTTATAGTGCAGACCAATCGAGAGGAACTGTTGGATACACTCAAACACTTCAGGGATTGTAAGACCAAATGCAGATATTTTTTAGATCTCAAGCCGTTTGCGGCAAAACTGATACTCTTTTTCGATGAGACCTCTAATCAGACTGAATGACAGGGTTTTGTCATTTAATTAATTTTGTGCTAATATTGCAGTCATTTTATGGATAACTAATAAAAACAGAAATTATTTTCCTTTAGATTAGTGTTGAGTGAAATGATAACCAAATTTTATTTTACTCTTAATATTGTATCAAATGTTATGTAAAATAGTTTTACTAATGAATTGATTAATAGTTTTTGTCATGAAATATCATTTCCGATAAATATTTTCATATTTTAATTAAAAAATAATTAAATATTACTGAAATTTGTTATTAATATTGAGATTAATATTGAGATTAATATTTGAATGCATTTTCAAAATATATAAAAAGTTTTATAAATTAAAAGAAAAGTTGAATTCATTTTGCATTGAATTTAAGTAACGACTGATAAATAACTTCAAAACAAATATATAAACAGTTTTTTAATGTTTGAATCAATCATTAATTTTATGTAACTTTTATTCAATAAATAATATTTTCAATAAAATATACAAAAAACAGAGAAATAATACAAAACTTCTGAACAAACGATAAAAACCTTTATTTATAAAACCTTTTCCTCTTTTCAGACAAAACCTATTGCAGTGAATGTCACGTGATTTGAATGCAATGTACTTTTATTATCATATGTTTTATGTAATCATTGTTTGCTTTGAAAACAAAACCAAAATTTCAGTCCTTTTGTAATTTCTGACATAAATTGGATCTAATTTTATGTCAATGACTGCCGAAGAATGGATACCATTGTCGTTGACATTAGTTTTATATCCAAAAGGTTTGCAATGATTGCCAAAAAACACAAATGTTTTTGTAAATGAGTTTTTGTTTTGATCTTCACTTCAGATGACATTTTCGGCCAATTGTTTGCTTTGATATCTTTGACCCCCTTTGGAGTTGTGGTGGCGTTCATAACCCTAACTATATTTGTTAGGGATATTCATGTCGTAATTAAATTACAATTTATTCCCCTTTTTATTGATTATTTATTTGTTGCCAACAACTCAACACTGAATTCAATTTAAGGGTTATTTATATAGCGTTTAATATATTCCGAGTCATTTTGAAGCGAAATATTATAGACATTTGATTGAGTTTCACATCAATTGACAGCAAATTTGTATTCAATTTAGGGTTTAATTGAAACAAAAAATGATTAAAACTTTTGATATGTTTTTCAGTTATTCTTCTTTTTCGGTCAACTCTTGAATGAAATGCTTTGTTTGGCACTCAAACGACTGTTCCGTCAGTCGAGACCCGTGCAAGTGATTGGTGCCAAACATCACTCCAACAGATCCTATGGTATGCCTTCACAACACTCACAATTCATGGCATTCTTCGCCTTCTATTGCCTCCTATTCTTCGTATTCAGACTCAAACGAAAGTCCAAACCATTTAAGGGGTTATTAAGTGTTTTATTAGTGATTGTGTTTACATCTGTTGTGTACTCCAGGTATTTGTCCACAAATGTCAAACAAATGACCGAAACTTTGATTTTATTTATAAATTTCAGAATTTATTTATTATATCACTACTGGTCTCAAGTGTTGGTGGGAATAGCCGTCGGCTTTGCGTTTGCATTGATTTGGTTTTCAATGATAACCCAAGTATTAGAACCGCAATTGTTTCCACGGATTATGAAATCGTATGAATCCTTCAATCCTTTAATCCTTTAATCGTTTTCAATGTTATTAACAATTTATTCATTGATTTTGTTTTGATTTATAGGAAAATCAATCGCTTTATTGGTTTAACGAATGTTTTTATTGAACCCAAAGTTAATAAACAATTAATAAAAATGAAAAAATAATTTTCATTTAATTTTTTTACAATTTTTTATTAAAAACATTGAAATTATTGAAACAAAAAATACTTTTATTTTTATCAAACGTTTAGAAGTTTTGATACAAAGACTGAGATTTGGTTTCAATTAATCACTACTTCTGTCGGTATTTGAGTCAATGTTTGCATAAAATTAAATCAAAAATCAATTATAAAATAGTTTTCAAACTTTTGTCTCCGAGTAGTGATGTTGTGAACACTTGAAGCCCGAGTCCAGAGCTGGAGAGCAATACTGTTGAGAGAGAAGGTGTGTCTCTCTGTGTCTCCCTTTCCTCTCAATTCATGTGTTGTTTTGTATTTATTTTTATGGCATTTAAACCAATGTTTACTCAAATATAAACATAAATTCAATTCATTTAAACATTAAAAGAGTTTTGGGTTTGTATTAAACGCTTCATTCAATTGACACTCAATTAAGACAACCGCCCAACGGATCCGCAGAAGAGATGCCGACAGCAAAGGACGGACACATCGTTAAGATTGCGGTCGAAATGGATTCAAACCATTCCTCAAACTATGTATGACTTCATTAATACTGTTGACAATTGAATGCCTATAATGTGATCCATGTCTTGATGTGATGACCCAATAGGTGCCACAACTGATAGAGTTTGACCAAAACCGCACCCTTTCTCTCATAATATCTGATTTATGCACCTTTTGGTCGATCGCCGATTGGGAACAATATTCCCTTCAATTCAATGACACCACTAATGCCTACATAACAGAGAAAAACCGAAATGAGATTAAAAACGGATCGCTTTTACGGCTCACTCACTCGCCCTCCCGTACGGCACAAGACATTTTGGATAAACTCCAGTTCGAGTCATCCGAATCCCGGTTCGCGACCTTCAAACGTCTGGTCAAACTCTCGGCCGACTATACCTTCGCTCTGGAGTTCATTAACAAACAGGGCTTACAGTTCATCATTGACTCCATTGAAAGGGACGGCATATCACCCAACGATGGCTTTGGTTTCGCACTCGAGAGCTTTGTTGAGCTCATGACTCACGGAATCATTTCCTGGTATTTGATATAAATGTCAAACAAATGATTGTTTTATTGATTAGTATTGAAATCCAGGGATAATTTAGAGCCGAAATTCATTGGAAAGATTGCACTTCAGGTCAACTCATCCAACCTTTCCTCTACTGATAAGAAAGAACTCATCCATTCGTTGGCTATATTGGAGTCAATAGTGATTTCAAGTACAAAGAACAACGAATTGGTTGAATCCCAGGTCACTCTACCGAACCTTATATACCTGGTCGCCCAAAATCAAGTCAACCCAGAGATACAGCAAAACTCCATCGCTTTAATCAATGCTTTGTTTTCAAAGTCAGACTTATCTAAACGCAAATCAATGGCTTTAACGCTGAGCTCAAAACGGATACGGAATGTCATTCTGACCACTGTTTTGAACCCACGGATCAATTCCAACGACTCCAGTGGACAGACATTCAATGTGGGCTCAGAAATGGCACATCAGTTATACGTTTTGCAAACATTACTCTTTAATTTACACGAAGAGAGAGTCAACACAAGTGTTAACACAAGTAATGATAATGAAGTGAAGGAACGGATCCTTGAATTACGTAAAACTGCTTTCGACTCCGAGTTTGAAAGGACTCACAGTTCAAAAAGTCTGGTCTCGTCTTCACTGACCTCTTCGGTAAAAAACGATGGCTTTCTTGAAGACTACAAACGGTTGGGGTTTACTAATAGCAAAGACCCGGCTCAGGATTTCGCTGAAAGTCCCGGTATGTTAGCTCTGGACCTATTGATATATTTGGCGCGCAATCACACGGAGACGTACGTGAAGTTTGTTTTGGAGAACTGTTCCCGCAGTGATCGGGAACACGAATGTCCTTTAGTTAAGAGTTCAATACAATTGACACGACTTTTATGTGAGATCCTGAAGGTGTCGGAAGCGCCCAGTGATGAGGGAAAGCACTTCTATCCCATGTTCTTCACACACGACCACCCGTTGGAAGAGTTCTACTGTATTGTAGTGTCGTTGTTGAACAAGACGTGGAAAGAGATGAGAGCAACGATTGAAGACTTCGCTAAAGTGTTCTCCGTTTTGAGACAACAGTTGAGTCGAGCACTCAATGACTCGGAATCTACCGTTTCTTTTGACAAACTAAAGGTGAAATTGGCGTCACTTTCCTATTCAGTGATCACCTCTTTGTGGCAAAAGGAGAGAAGCAGTCGCGAGGAGTGGGAGAACAAGGCGTTTGCGATCCTAGAGCTCAGGGATATGGTTAAGCCTGAGATCATTGAGTTAATCAAACAGCAAAGGCTTATGTATTTGACTGAAGGCACCCGATTTGACAAATACACGAACAAAGGTCTGTCTATAAGGGGTTTTATCGCTTTAATTGTTTTAACCATTGATACCACTCAGGGGTAAGGATTAAAGACAAGTTCTGGTACTGCCGTCTCTCCCCTAACCAGAAGTTCTTATGTTATGGCGATTGCGATGAAAACCGAGTGCTTTCTGTCGATGAGTTGACGCATAAGTTTGCGATCATTGATATCAAACAACTGGTTGTCGGCAAAGAGTGTCCGCATTTGAAGGACATTAAGAACAGCAAAAAGTCGACCTTTTCTTTGGCCTTCTCTATCATTCCCGACGCAGAACAGGAACCGCCCCTTAATTTTGTGGCACAAAATGATAAGATATTTGACTACTGGGTCGACGGTATTAACGCACTCATAGGTCAGGAGATGCCCAGCAAAGAGACAAACAATGATTTGGAGACTCTGTTGTCAATGGATATTAAAATCCGTTTATTAGACACCGAAGGGGTTATGATTCCGGAAACCCCACCCGAGATACCCCTTCCGCCCCCTAATTATGATTTCAATCATAAATATTAAGTATTTTTACGTTTATTTCAATTGTTTTTTGTTTTCAAAACATTTTATAAATTAGTGTTAATTCAGAGGTTATTATGATTTAAGCCTTCATTCAAACGGTTGTAAAGTTTTGGCCAAAAATTGTTTGCATTTTATTTAAATTTAATTCAAATTTGAGTCAAATTTCAAACGTTTTTCAAATATTTTTATAAATTTTTTATTTATTTTTAAAAAACTTTAAAATAAAATAAAAAAATCAAAAATATTTTTGTTTTCGTTGTTATGACAACAAAAATCCTCAACACATAAGTGACGGACTTTTGTATATTCTATGCGTCCACCACATTGTCCTTCCCATCTGCACCCCCACCCCCCTCTATTCTGATCTCTATTCTTATGAATGAGGTCATTAGAGTGACCTCTTTTGATAGGATTGTTAACTAATACTATTTAATGGTTTCCATAGCAACCAAAGGGCTGTCCATAAATTGTTTTGTTAACGAAGGGGTGATTTATAGTCCACTGTTTTGGACGTAATTTCTGGACAAACAGTAAATGTTTTCAAATCCAAAACAAATGACTTTTTTGAATGACTTTTACAGAGCTTTTGGCATCTCTTCAGACAAACCCCTACTTCGGGGCGGGTTTTGGTCTCGTGGGGGTCACTGCGGGTCTCGCGGTCTTTAGGAAAGGGTTAATGTTATCATACAATGGGTTACAGAGATATGCTTTGACCACATGTGAGGTCAACTCAAAGGATAAGTCATTTCAATGGTTGTTGTCTTGGATTTCACAGCAGTCACGGCATACCCAACACGTGGCCATTAATACCGATTTCGTTGAGGACGAGGCCGGACGTGTCAGCTCGAGGTTCGGCTTCGTTCCGGCGCCGGGAATCCACTTCTTTAGATACAACGGCCGGTTCTTCAAGTGTGAGCGACGGAGGGAACAAATGGACGCATTGGCGGGCATTCCCTACGAATTGGTCACTTTGACGACCATTGGAAGGGATAAGAGTATATTCTTCGACATCTTCGAGATGGCCAGAGATATAGCACTTAAAGATAGTGCGGATTTGACCGCAACTTATATCGCTTACGGCCACGAATGGCGTCCTTTCGGTCACTCGCGGCCCAAACGGCCGATTGAGTCGGTAATACTGGCCGACGGTGTGGCAGAACTGGTCACTAATGACTTGTATAACTTCATTACATCATCGAAATGGTATCACGAAAGGGGAATACCCTATCGCAGGGGTTATCTCTTCTACGGTCCTCCGGGAACCGGAAAGTCTTCGTTCATCTTCTCTTTGGCCGGAGTTTTGCATTACTCCATATGTGTTCTCAATGTTTCCGACCCTTCACTCACTGACGACCGACTCATTCAACTGTTAAACAACGCCCCGAAAGACGCCATTATATTACTCGAAGACATCGACGCAGCGGTTGTTTCCCGAACTCAGGACAAGAGATACGAAGGTCTCACTCGAGTCACATATTCGGGTCTTTTGAATGCAATGGACGGAGTGGTCAGCAGTGATGCACGGATTGTAATGATGACCACTAATCATATCGATGTGTTGGACAGTGCGCTCACCCGTCCGGGAAGGGTTGACCTCAAAGTCCTTATAGACAACGCATCCGATAATCAGATCAGACGTGCATTCAATAGGTTTTATCCAAACGATAGTCAAATGACGGAACAATTCTTAGCGCACGTGAGGTCTGATCCCAAACCCGTCTCAATGGCCAGAATTCAGGCGCACTTCTTGTTATATAGAGATAAGGCATTGGAAACGATATCACATCCGGTGTTATGAGTGGTTCCGACACTGCCTTAAGAAATGTGAAACTATTTATGAAATTATGTTTTGTTTAGAAATTTATAAATAATTTGTAAAACAATTAATAATTAATTAATTTTTGATTCAATTTATTAAACAAAGGATTGAATGACAAAAGTATTGATTATATTCGCGACGGATATAACATAACCCGAACTCTCCTTCCGATGGCAATTGCGGGCAAATTTCTGGCGAACTTTGCGCGAACGGCACCGGAGTTTCCGTGGGCTCGCGTGACCTTTCCCCAAATGACCCGCAATTTACTGCTCTTTCCTTCGCGACGAGGGATTCGGGTTTTACTGGACATTGAAAGACACAATCAATTGAATGGTTAGACAAAGACATTGAAAGACAATTACGTCTTCGCTTTGTAGACATAAGCGACACGTTTTCCCAAATAAAAGTCCGTTTCGTCCCTTCGGTTGAGTCCTTCCAACCGCAGAAGTGCTGTGTTTTCCCGTTGGTTACGAAGCGATCGCTTATAGCCCGTGAATATGGCCTTAACGTAGAGTCTGGTCATTGAGATAATCAATGGTTAAGTCAATTGAATCAATGGATATAAACAATGGTTTAATACCTCCCGGGCGTCGGTGTATTGAACTTTCCTCTACGGCTCGACTTCTTAACCTTCTTGACGGGTTCGGCGGCGGGTGTGGCCACCGGTGTGGCCTTCGGTGCGGCCTTTGTTGCCTTCTTTTTGGTCTGATTTTCAGCCATCACTGCAAATGTGATCCAATGTGTTGTTCAGTGGATATCCAGAGGAAAAGGAAGTGCTTTTCAAGAGCTGTACATAAAGTACGTGAAAATGAAGTTTAAATGAATTTTAAAACTGTTTTTATTAAACATTTTTGTCATTAAAATTGATTTATATATTAATTATTGAATAAATTGTTTCAAAATATTATAAAAATAATTTAAATTTAATTAAAAATAATTACTTTTTGTAAACTTTTATTCACTTTTTTGTCCACAAATTGTGTCTTTTATATCAATGTTTAGTTTGAGATCATATGTTATAACATAACAAAAGGTACCAAAAGTAATGACAACTTCAATGACTTAAAGACCACTGTTTTGACAGACAATCACCGATTGATTCACTGTTTCTGAAGTAATGTTTTGATTGATTGCAAACCAAACCATCGTTTGAGACATTAAACCCAACTCTTAAGCGATGGAACAGTTGTTGACATCGAAGACATCACTCATAAAGTCATTACTACTGAAGGGTTGGAGAGAGAGATGGAGTGAAGTCTTGTGGGGAATAAACATCAAACGAGTGCTCCCGAGGGGTGTCTCCGGAGATGTGTATGATTTGGCCGATTGTATACTTGAACAGGCGTTGATAGCACCGACACCTAACCATCTCTTCATGTCATACCTGAATCACTGCATCAGTTGTCAAATCGTTTCGTACGGATCGGTGTTGTCCTCAATCGGCAAATACCAGGACTGGTCTAAACCCCAATGCATTCACTATTTGCTTGAATTCCTCCTCAAATACAAAGACCGGATCTCATGTCACGGCAATGAGGAGGAGTGCATAGGTCTGTGCAAAGCAGTCGTTTCCATACTCTTATGGATTCATTTGGCACTCAATCAGTCGTTGTCTAAACTCCAAGAATCCAAACAACAGACAAATTCGGGTCAAAATCAGACAAACTTTCAATCATTACATGCTTTAGACTCAACACAATTCATAGCTATTGTCGAGAAATGCGCGGAATTTCTCTCATTCATGTCGTCCTCGGCTTTCCTTAAGGCCCTCCTCTATGTCGGCAAACTTGAAGACAACCAAACCTTCAATCAATTCATTCAAATCCAAACCGAAAATGAAAGCAAACTATCCGTTGCTTACAATCTTCTGCCCAATAGAGAGGTATTTTCACATCAATTCCTGAATTCAATGTAATTTTGATTTTAACCAAAATCTTAAGACAATCGACGCTATAATGGGTTTCAAACAACGGGTGGAATGGTTTAAGTTTAGTCCAGCGATAGTGGCGTCTAAACAATTGACCGCTTCTTCAGACTATAGGTCATCGAAGCCAACATCTTATGCTTCATTGAATACAATTATAGCGTTTGACGCCGTCCTAAACCCGGCCTCTGATATCCAGGTCTGCGTTTCACAGATCCTAATGATAGCGAAGTTCAATGACATTCCTTTGTCTGATCTCTACTGTGAAATCATCCGCTCATGTCTTGTAGGACTGGTAGACGCCAGCGGTTCGCTTGAAGACCCGAAACACAACTCATATTTGAACTCTTGGGCGGCCTTTCTGTTTCTCAAAGTCCCACAACTGTTCGCAAAACTAAATTCAATTCAATCGTTGAAAACACAAAACAATTTCAACAAAGAGTTCAATGATTTAGAGTTGGGTTTAGAAAAGCTGTTGACTTATTCACCACTCCTTGACTTAACTGACAGTAAATCCAATTGTGATTGTCTTCAGTGTCTTCTCAATGAGTTGACGAAAGCAGAGCTCATAACCGGTGCTAAAGTGGAGAAAATAATGGCCAAACGAAAGGGTGATAACCAGTCCTACAGAAACCTGAGCCGAACAGACCAACAGTCGTCGACACAAACCGGTCCTTTGCTTATATTAAGAGCGGAGCCAACGGTGACCAGTATTTTGAAGACATTGGACTCGGATTACAGCAAAAACCAAGAGGCGTTGTTTGGGGTCTTATGTCATATGCAGAAGTCATTTGAACTGATCCTCTGCGCCGCCGCCGCCACCGGAAAGCTGTTGAGCTTCACTACCAAACTCATTGAATTCAATGAATTCAACAAACAGGCCATCGGAGAGGGAGGGAAGGCATCCCAGACCAGAGCACTTCTGTTTGATATAACATTCCTCATACTTTGCACAATAGCACAGCATTACGGCACAGATATTATTACAATGAACAACGAGACCAAAGACTCCTTCTTTGCCACCTGGTGTGCCAATAACCTGACGGAGAACGCGAAGTACAGGTGCCCGGACTCACTGCTGGCCCACTGCGACCCCAACAAAGTGGATGTCCTTTTAAATCAGTTCACTTCAACTGACGGTGACTTCAGAACCTCTTTAGTGAAATGGCATGAGGTCTGCATGAATGCCCCGCAAGCTATCAAAGAGATACTACTGGCCTGGGAGTACGACGCCATCAGCACTGATAGCGTCAAATTGATTTTGGATAACGTGAAGAGCAGAATGTGTTCCCTTCCCGTCGTCATCAGCGCCTGGCTCTGCGCTTATATTAATATTCTTCATCACAAGGAAAGGCTGAAACCTATGAATATGTTACAGCAATTTACTACACCCCTGGCCAATGAGGGTAACCCTAATCCCAGTGCAGAACTGGCCAGTAATCAGAGCCAAGCGGCCACAGACCAACCCAACGCCTACTATAAGGAACGGTCGACTCTTATGGCGAACATAATTAAGAAAATGTTTTATGACTTACATCCGCGACAACAGAGCAAAAACAAAGCCATGATTTCCACCCATTCCTATGGCCTCACTGTTAAGACACCTCTTTGGGAGCTCATGGAAACCAGTTTTACCGGCGCTCACGAGAGGGGATGGCTTGACCTGAAGACTATCTATAATATGGACACTCTTTTATGTATAGGCGGACCGCAAGCGTTCACCGATACTCTCATTAGACAAGTGCTCAAATGCGAGCACTCGACTGACTTGAATCGGGCCATAGATCTGGTGTTTGGACTCTTCCATATGGATGTCGAACAGTGCGCTCTCGCACTCATCACTAATATTTTGCCCAATTATTTGCTGAATGAAAACAAACAGGAAATGCTTTCCGAACCCAAAGCCTCGGCTTTAATACGACTCACAGTTATGACGATTTACGACGCCTTATGTGAGGTCGAGAGTGGACGCAAAACACGACAACCGAAACGGTTGGGCCGTAAACGCCATTACTATCAGGAAATGACAACCGATTGCGAGCCAATGGACATCGACTTTAAGACCAGTTCGGGAACTATAAGGCCGCCGAAGAATCTGCGCACGGAATCAGAGGCAGACCTGTTGGACAACACACCCATGGCTTTTGAACGGCCGACCGGTGATGAGGACCAGACGAAGTCAAGACTCCATGTCCTGAATGAACCGCTTTATAAAGCAATCGTCGATTTGTTACGTTTGTTGACAATCATTGCCTCC
>JAQGAT010000738.1:0-23752 GCA_034687845.1 Pantelozetes paolii
ACAGAGAGAGAGAGAGAGAGACAGAGAGAGACAGAGAGACAGAGAGAGAGAGACAGACAGAGAGAGAGAGGCCATTTGAGACGGAATTCTTGTGAATCACATGAAATAAAGATCAGCTTTTCATTGAAGCGATGAGGGATTAAATGAGTAGTTTCTGAATGTCATTACAATTGTGTAATGCATTTGATTTACACAAGAATTTTGTTATTTGTTTTCATTTTGACTTTACTTTGGTCTGTCTTTCAATCTATTTTGTCCACAACTCAGAGATCACTTCTAAAGATCAGTGATTTCACAAAATGTTTGTGCAATTCCTTCACCACTAAAGGGATCACTGATATTACAAACATATATAAAACATTGAGTTTTGATTAATGAATATATTTCTTGAAAACTTGAAAGTAATCAATAAATATTTAAATAGTATTTATTTACTTTATGAACGAGGCATTGAAGGCATGAGAATAGGAATTACTTAAAACTCAATAAATTATTTGTAAAAATATTTATTTATTTTTATATTTATATTTAGCTTCAAATCCCAAATAATTGTAATACTTTAAAAATTCAAATTTTATAAATTAAAAATATATTTTTGAAAGTACGTTAAAAAAGAGTTATACCTGGGTAAATATAATTTAATAACCAATCATTGTAAATTAAGTTAACATCAAATTTATTTAAATATTCAATATTTTCTTATATTTTTGATAATATATTTTAAATAAGAAAAACTATATTTAATACAAAAAATATGTTTAAATGAATTGAAATTTTAATTGCATTTTATGTCTAATATATTATATTAATTGACTTTTTATTGTCATTTCATTTATAATTATAAATAATATAAACATTAACTCAAAATATTTTTATCTTTATTTCAACCAAAGAAGCAAAAGTTGTCTTTAATTATATTTCAAATATCATTAATCAATGAATAGTAAAGACAATGATTTGAATTTTCAAATAGACATTCAAAGAAATAAATGTTTGAAATGATGATTGCCTGGGTAACCAACATATAACTTTTGTTATATTTCTTACCCAACACAAATTTATTCAAATATAGTTATTTTTGTAAATTTATTAAACATTTAAATAATTTTCATGTATTATTTATAAAACTAATCAAGCTAGACCGAAAAGTTACACAGATGTTAAATATGTTAGACTTTCTGCACTCAAAGTATATTTTCTTTTTAACAAAGTTTGACTTTTTTCCCAAAATTTTTCATTAATTGTATGAAATCACGCAATACTTTCATCAAAACGAGTGAAATATCTTTTTATCTTTGAATAAATATAAAAATACTTAACATTTCATTGATTTGATTAAAAATGTTTGTTTGTAATAATTCAATATAACCAGGTTCAATTTCTCTTATAAACACCAAGTTATCGGTATAGATAATCCTTAATTAGTATTTGTAATTAAATTATTTTCTGAATATAAATTCATTTAACATGGTTAAATATTTTAACAAAATATATACCCTCTTCAATTTGATTATGGTTTGCACTAATAAAAGCATTTAAAATACAAAAATATTTCAATCATTTTTCAAATATTAATATTTGTCAACAATTTTGAACAAAACTTATGATTAGTTCTTATTCTTCATGAGTTTTAATCAAAACATTTACTCAATTACTGTAAAGTAATGAAAATGATCTTTATACATTATTGATATTGAATATATAGTTATTTGTTAAATACCGGGTAAAATAATATAAGCCTTTATCAATTAGTTTATTATACTGTAGGTACAGAATAATAATAATCGATATCATTTATAAATGATTTAAATCTCACAGTAATTGGACACCAGGGTCTAATTGTGATTAAAACCAAAATTTAAATACTGTAACACATTTCTTGAATATCTTTTAAGCCTTGAAATGAATTTAATATTTAATTATTAATGTCTATAATATCTTTTCGTTTTATTATTTATTATAAAAATAAATAATATTACTTATATTGAGATAATGTTCACTACTTGTCCATGGTTAGTATATTTTGATAATTTATTTCCAACAAGAGTATTTCATAATATCATGCATTTAGTCAATAAAATTCATTATACAATAAAATGCATAATAAATACAATTCCTATCATTAATACAATATTTATTCAAAAAATCGGTTATTATTGTTGTGTTATATAAACAATAATTTATAGATTGACTGAATGTTATGTTAGAAAATCAATTAAAGATCAAAATGAGGTTTAATTATACAATATATTTCCCACTTTTTTGATTCAAATACACAATTATAGTACAGAAATCTCATCTAAAACTAAACTATAATCTGCTTTGAGTTGACTTAATCTCACATCTGTTTCCGCACTTTCAGTATTAACCTAAAAGGAGACCACAATAAGTGAAAGATTGAAATGGTTTCCCAAAACTCATTGCTTGACATTCATTAGACTTTTTACTCTTGAATTGCAATAAATTTAACTTCAATTCTGATCCTATTTTCAAACGTTTGACTAATACCTCAATTTAGTGGAGATTTTCACAACAAATCAATCATTAAATGCTAACAATTCAGTTGATTGTCTTCAATATCTATTATTTATCTATGCCTTGGATCTATTGTGAGCCCAGACAAATGTAGACCAATATACTGTGTCTTTTTATTATAAAGTGCTTTGCATTTACTCTGAGATCACTGTAACGGTATATCCATTGCTTTTAATCAGCAATAGTTAATCAAAATTTATGTGATGTTTGAAATTAATTGAAAGCAATTTATTTGAATTAAATTTTTAATATATATTCAAAAGGTTTTCATTTTATAATAAAAGCATTTTATTATCAAATTAATAAATAATTTGTTTAATAATTAAGTCAAACATTTTTGAATTCATTTTGGTTTAGGTTTTAAGGAGAAAAAATATTTGATTTGTGAGAAAGCAATAAAAACTTTAATAATTTTCAATGAATTTCTTTTAATTATTTTAATTTTCGTCTTTCAGTACTTTAAGTGATTTGAAAAAAGTTTAATTAAAATTACAGCAAAAATACAAATAGTAAACAAATTTGTAGAAAGCACAATTAAAGAAATATATCCTAATATGATACTGTATAAGCATTATGAATTTAAAAATTAAAATGATAGGAAACCTAGTCCTGGTCTATTATTTTATTTTGTTTTGTTGTAAAAAATATTATATAAATCATATAATATATAAACAAAACTAAAAACGACTTGTATTTACAATAAAACTTCATTAAAACTCCAAACACTTCTCAATTCCCGCACTTAAGTCCCAGAGCTCTAAAATTTAGGACAAAAAACTCATTTGTATTGTTATTTCGTTTCAGTTTTACTCAGTTTTAAATTTTTACACAATATTTGACAAATACTTTACACATTTCGCATAAATATTATCAAAGGTTTTTACAAAAAGAGAGTTTTATTTTATTTTTGATATTTTAATAAAAGTGCAAAAAAATCTCTAATATTTGCAAAACTAATGAAAATATTATTAATTATTAAAAATATAATATAATTTGAAAATTGAAATAATTTTTGTATAATTCAGAGTCAGATATGGGTTTGTAAAGAGTGTGGTAAACGACGTCCGCCGCCAGTTATACCTCCGGTGCAGCAAAACACCCGACACTATAACGATAACTATTACACTAAACCAGAAACTCCGCCATCGAATCCATATCAGCAGCAAATGGGAGCTCAAAGCGGACCTACTTTTGGACAAAATCCATATCAAATGCAAAGTCAACCACAATTGCAGTCCCAATACCAACAGCAACCGCATCCACAGGCGCAGCAGCAAACACAGCAACAGCACCCGCATCCCCATCCCCATCAAGTTCAGTATCAACAACAACGATCTCATTCACAAAGTAATATAAACACTCAATTGAGAGCTCTTCCAAGAACTTCATCACTTGAACAACCGTCTGGTTTTGATCCAACGGTGCAAACAATGCAAACCCAATCACCGCAACAGCCATTAGTTCAACAGCAATACCAACAACAGAGTCAACAACCGTTTGAATCGCCCACAAGACAGAGAAATGCCATCAAAGGACCGTCACATCCACCGCCCAATCAGACCGGTCTTATCCATAACCAAATGCACCCAAACTATGAGCAGGTGATCAAATGGTTGTCCAGTTTTGTAGTGATTTTTAATTCAATAGAGACTTAATTTGATTTTCAGGTGGAAATCAATTCATTATTAGTTTTGCATTTAATTTGTATTTTCTGTTGAAAGCAATTCATTAATCCATTTGTTTGACTGACAGGACGTTAACATTGATTCCCATCTTCAATACCAAAACCATCAACAGTCACAACAACAACAGCCATACACAGACCATAGTCAACCCAAAGTGGTGGGAGCGGTACCACCACAGGCACAGACGGATGATGGCCAGTGGTCAACGACGACACCGACACGTGAGTATTGTTCTGCCGCTGCCATTGCCTCAAAGCCATACACTTCTACACAATTGCTATTCAATGATAATATTGACAAACGATTAGTAGATAATAATGAGAATGCGATGAATGTGGAGAATAATAACCAAAATATCAGTATTGATAATATTGGGGGTCACATATCCGGCCACAAGAGCACTACACAACCCGCCATTGGAGGTCACATATCCGGCCACAAGAGCACTACACAACCGGCCGATCAAAGACAACAAAACGCTAACAATGTGTTTGAATATGTTGTACGTAATGAACGTGAGAATAGAGTCGACGACTATATCGATGACGAGAATAGTTATGAAGACGAGGAGGAAGAGGAGGAGGACATGGATGACAGTGAGCTGAGAATGGGTGGAGAGAACCGGCCTATTGTTAGGGAATATTCTGATGACTTTGATATCGATGAAGATTATGAAAAGGAAGGTGAATATGAAGAAGACAGTGAGGAGGAAGAGGGAGATCTGTTGTCTAATGCCTGCGCCACCACTGTCTTCGGGATCTCTGAGTTTGACAGAAGTCTTGGAGAGGTTTATACGATTCCAGAGGAAGAAGAAGACATTGTTTCGCCGCAAATGAATGTGAAAAAGACTGAGTGCCGAGAGTTTAGATTAACAGATAATGACCTCAACTCAGACACTGCGGCCACTCTTCATAGATGGAGAGGTAATCATTGAATACATTCAGACAATACAGACAAACACTTCACTACTAATTGGATTTCATTTGTCAACAAATTTCCAATTAATTAATTGTTTCGATACTCATATGCAGACAACGATTCGATTCGCACCCGAAGTATATAACATATGACACAAACCTGTAGTTAATTTCATAGTTTAGTGAAACCGTGTTTAGTGTAGCCATAGTTAGGATCCCTTAAAATGATAATCAGATTAGAAATGAGAGAATTCCTATCCATTTGTAGATTAGATTTGATTTCAATATTAGTTTTAGTAATGAATAGAGAATTTAATTTAAATATAATTTTTGTGTCAAAAATACTGATCAGAATCGAAGAATATTCTGCATATTATTGTAATCAATGTTTTATATAATAACAAATGCAAAGATCGATGTGTTTTACAAATCAATCAAATGAATCAACACTTCGTCGGAAAAGGAGAATAAAAATTATGAGAAAAATTCAATTACAGAATAAATAATATAAAAAATTTAAAACTAATGAATCGTTTAATTGTGTATAAAATGTGTTGTAATTATCTATATATTGTGACAATTGGTTGCTCTCAACGGATATGCTCTGCCCCTGAATATTATTTGCCATCAAAAAACAAAATACAATTTTTTCACTTCAATTCAATTTTGATTTCAATTTTTTATGATTTTTTATTTTCTCTCAATTTGTTTGCAATTTCTGTTTAAAAAGTTGTTTTACTCTTAAAGGGTGTCAACTGTTTTGAAATTTATATAATAGTGATTTGAATTCACGGAAATTGAAGTTTTTTCTTGTGTTTCAAAGAGTATTCAAATGTTTTTTTCATTTTTATTATTTTATTTATTGATTTGTTTGACAACGGCTTGAGATATGAATCAAATGATTGATTGCTTTGAGTTATGAATGCTTTTTCATATCTTTTTGTGTATTTCATAAACTTTTTGTCGAAGAATGCATTGAATGTGAAAATGTTTTAATCGTTTGCTTATTGTTTGTCTAATTGTTTGTAAAGTTTGAATAGATTTGTAATTTTATTAAAATTCAATTCATCGGACATTAAAACATATTTCATGTTATTCTTATCACTTATTATCTTATATGTAGTCGTTTCTGATCAATCAGGTGTCGGTGCCGTATCCCAGAACCAATGGAACCAAACACAACCATTACAGTCGCAGCCCCAGAGTGGCACGGGTAGGAAAATGCCACAAATGCCTCAAACCAATCAAAATCAACTCCAACTTCAACAACAACAGCAACAGAACCAAACATATCATCAAAATCAGACACAATTAGGACAACAACAGACTCAACCTTACTCTCAAACTCAGGTACAGTTAGGGCAGCAGAGCCTACCCTATACTCAGACTCAGACACAGTTAGGCCAACAAAGCCAACCCTATCCTCAGACACAGTTAGGCCAACAGAGCCAACCCTATCCTCAGACACAGTTAGGCCAACAGAGCCAACAGAGCCAACCCTATCCTCAGACACAGTTAGGCCAACAGAGCCAACAAAGCCAACCCTATCCTCAGACTCAGACACAGTTAGTCCAACAACCGAATCAACCCTATCCTCAAAGTCAGACACAATTCCAAACTCAAACTAAGGCTCAATACCAACAAGACTTCCGACAAGACATTAAACCTGATATAAGACAGGATTTAAGACAAGATATGCGACAAACAGACAACAGATCTGATATGAGACAAGACATTCCTGATGTAAGACAAGACATTAGACCTGATGTCAGACAAGACATAAGAACTGATCAGAGATTTCCAACTCAAGAGTTAAATAGAGAAGGTTTGAGACAATTACCACAAAATCAAAAACAAGACAATATAAACAAACAAATGGTTAATCAGAAAGAACTGCGAACTGATGTGAGACAACAGTTCCCAACACAACAACAAACACAAACACAAGAGATTCAAAGTTCACAACAATTGCAAGAATTAAGACAAAGTGGTTATGAAAGTGATCCAAATGTACATCACTTCCAACAATGTCCACCACAACAGCCAAAACAAGAGCAAAATTATAGTCAAGAAGAGTATCAACACTATCAGAGTGCTAACCAACAGCGCATTCAATACAGTCAGGCCTCAGATGTCTACCAATCCTATCCGTCGACTGGAATGACATCAATGGCCACAACTTCATCAACGGTTACAAACACTGGTATCAGAGATATTAAACAAACGGAAATGGGTTCGCCTTCACAAAAGAGTGGGCATATTATTGCTCCCATTCCTCGTACAGTGCCCTTACATACAGTAACCCAACAATTGAGTGCTTCATCTCCGCCTTCGAGCAGTACTTCTTCGCCAAAACATAAACCAATTGTAGGACAACAGCAGTCATACGCACAACAACTTCAGCCTAAAAAGACACCCCCTTTGGTGCCCGAGTGTTGGTCACCGCCGACAGACCTTTCACCTATTTTGGATGTCTCGCCCTCTATAGAGGCCGCCGAACAAGAAATCATGGAAAAGATCAAAACCAGTGGTCAATCGGTTTGTATTGTAATTGTCTTTTAATTAAAGTAATTTATGTCTCAATTGTTTAAAGTTATCCTCAATTATGCCTACCATTCCTCGGGCAACGAGTGGAACAATAACTGGAATGATAGCCGACTTTAATAAAGCGATGGAAGCGTTGGGAACCAGTTCTCCGACTGAAGAACAATATCAAATCGCATCCAAACTAAAGCAGTTGGAAAGGGAGGCCAAGTGTCAGTCCCAAAGACAAAACCAAAACTCCAGTCAACAGTCTGTCCGTCAAAACCAAAAACAGTCATCACTTGAATCGAGTAATAAAATGCAAACAACGGCTCAAAAGACATCGATTGACACCAATTCCAGTCAACAACCGATTATTGTTATGACTTCGGGACCAAATCAGTCGACAATTCCATTGCAATTACAGCTCAACCCTCAGGCAGTGATGACTAATCAGGCATTACTTCCCAGTCCTCAAGTGGAACAACAGCTACAACAACAACAGATACTTATCCAACAACAGCAACAGTTCCTTCAGATACAGATAGAACAGCAGAAACTCCAGAAGCAAATGACAGAACAGTTGACTCTAAGACAACAACAGGATATAGAGAAACAACGGAAGGAACCAAAGGAACCGGTGGTTCAAACACTCCCTCCAATA
Source organism: Pantelozetes paolii (assembly GCA_034687845.1). Taxonomy (NCBI): domain Eukaryota; kingdom Metazoa; phylum Arthropoda; class Arachnida; order Sarcoptiformes; family Oribellidae; genus Pantelozetes; species Pantelozetes paolii. The sequence goes on from JAQGAT010000738.1 coordinate 8,325, forward strand.
CAACCTAAACCAGAAGTAGTAAAACAAGACAAACAGGTGTCAACCTCTACACCCCCTTCCATCTCTTCAACGCCAACTTCAGCACAGAATAAGTCAGTAGTGACCACATCGGCTGTTGTGACCAAGAATACAGAGCCAACAGTTAGTATTAGTAGTAGTGGTGGTGTTATCAACAGAAAATCACTTCACAGACGACTACCCCATCCAACCACTGAAGAGATGCAAACAGCGGTCCAGACATTAGCGGCATCTCATAACATACCCCGCACTTCGTCCTCAGTTCCAATACAACGACCCATTTCGCCACTAATGCCACGTAAGACACAGTCGAGTGTCATATCATCTCAGGTTTGGTTCAAAATATTTTTCATTTTTCAATTCAAAGCAAATATTTTGCGTTTAATTCACGTTTTAATTAAAATTCAAATGAATTAAAGAAAACAATATTAATCTCTGAATACCCCCTGAAATGAGTGCAAAAGTGTTACTCAAACCCTAAGAATTCAATTTTTAATCATTTAACTCATTTGTGAGTATTATTGAGTGTTAGTTAATTGTATTGTTGAGCCACCTGTGCATAACTACCTGTGCCATTGATATTCTTCTGTTTGGATGCCATTCCAAGTGCTTTGTAATCAAATCCTTGCACTCTTTGCTCAGATTCTTGTTTGTGAACTCCAAATGAAATCGTTTTCTCTGTTTTGCAAATATAAAGAGAGATCTGAGAGTAAACGGCATTTTATTATTAACCATAACATAGAGCACAACACCCATAGACCAGACATCACTCAGCATAGCATCGTAGGTCTGAGACCTTATTAGTTCAGGTGCCGTATATAAGCGACTACCGCATAGTGTATCACTTAATAGGAGGCGCCCAGAGTGAGGGTCGAAACAAGATGTAGAGCACCCGAAGTCAGTTAACTTTGCTATCGTTTGCTGTCTATCAACCAATAATATATTTTCACATTTGATGTCTCTGTGAACCCAACCCTTTGAGTGCATATACTCGAGAGCACTGGCAATACCCCTATAGAAATGTTTGGCTTTGTGTTCAGGAATACCATTAGCGTACTGACTGTCTGAGAGCAGATCCAGAAGGTCTCCTCCAAAAGCCTTCTCCATAAAGACATAGAAAGTGTTGGAAATGAGAGCAATGGTATAGACTTTGACAATGAATGAGTGCCTCAAGAACTGCAAAGAATGTAATTCTTTGGGTAAAAACTTTTCTCTATATTCTGTAGAAGTTGTCAACAAATCAATGATTTTAACCGCGATTTCATAGGTTTTCTTGTTTTTGGTTAGAGTTCCCGCACAGACGTGGCCATAGTTTCCAGAGTTTATTACTCTTCCGATACGATACCCCCTTTGTCTTAATATCATCGCATGGTTTGGGGGTATATTAAAAATGTCTCCAATTTTGACCATTTTTCAAATCATTAGTCTTTCACTCAGTTTTCAAAGTTTTAATATTTTTTAAACAATTTATTGATTTTTTTTAAAAACGATTTTTTGTTGAAAATTCAAATTCAAATCAATTTTTATCATGAATTCAATTATGATTTTATTTGTGAAACAATTCTCTATTCAATGAATCAATTGAAGAACTATTTAATATTTTTTTAGTTATCATATGTTTAATAAATAATTTTAATTAAAATTTGATTTTAAAAACATTTTTATAATAAAATTAACTAAAAATTGTTGAAAACCATTGAATTTCAGACAATAATAAATCCGAGCACAAGACGAACAAACCTATCGACGGCAACAGTGCTGACAACCGCCACTTCAACACTGGTGTCTTCGGCAGTCATGCCCTCCACTTCAGTGTACGACCGAATCAGTCCTTCGCCATATAGTGTCAACCAAACAGGGTTTCGGTCGCACACACCCATCACACCCGGCGCTGAATTCTCTGACTCTATGAGCGATGCCTCTGGAGATAAGGGTAAACGAAGAAGACTGCCATCCGTTCCCTTCGATGAGGAACCGGTGTCTCCAGTGATTGCCACACGAAAACTGATTAAAGAGAGACTCGCGGGTCAGCTATGAGTCAAATATGACAAACAATTTTTGTTTATTTAAAATTGAAATCTTTTATTCCCTTTCCCTTCAGGTCGACCCCCGATCTCATCCACATCGTTAGCTTCAAAGCTCATACCACCACTTCGGTCGTCGTCATCACTTGACGGTGCAGTTATGGCACTCACATCCCAACGCAGACCTCAATCGCCTTTTTCTTCCACATCAGACATAACACAATTCTTGGCCTCAACTTATGGTCAGTCAGTGCTCAAGAGTCCCATTGGAAACATACGAACCCTTTCACGATCACCAATACCTGCCGGTGAGTCGCAAATGAGTCGTCCGATACACACCTCTGCTTCCGCTTCCTCTCTGACATCTCCGACAAGATTTCCGTCTTATATGAAGAATATTAAACACCAGTTATGGGAAGAACTAAAGACTGCAACCGAAGAAAAGCACCGATTGTTGAGTCTTAGAGATAAGGATAAGGACTTCTACCGGCGCTCTGAAACAGATTTACAACAACTCTATGACATATACTCTTCACCCGTTAGACGAAGACGTGGCAGATATAAGTCAAAGAATGCCTCCGATTCTCGCATTTATAGATCCCTTTCCCCGCGAAGGAATGACATACCATTCAAATCATATGAATTTGAATCATTACATCCCACGCGCACTGGGATTGAACTCCAGAACTATAGACAACGACCCATGTCTTCATTGGGCGGGTATTCAGATGCAGAGCTAAGAGAGTCAGTGATCCCTAATATGATGGACACGAATGAAAACAATCTCTATTTGGCCTCAAATTCAGTGAATAAAAGATATTTTGAAAAATATTTATCAAATATTTAATGATTTTTATTTTCAGATGAATTCAAGATATCGTCGCAAAAGTGAGGGTTCGGCTGAAATGATGTCCAGATTTGGCTATGGATTAGATCCTTATGGAAGAAGTTCTTCAAAGTATTATTTCGATGATCTGACACAACAGAGGCGAAGGGTTGGCACCAGAGGGGGAACCCGTTCCTGGAATCCATCGCCGTATGTGTCTGAGGACGAAGAGGACCACTTGACTCGAGAGGAAAAGGCGGCCAAAGTTAGGGCTGAAATCAAGCGCCGACGTCAACAGATGGCCGATTCGGGAAGACTTTATAGACACTCAGTCGATGGAAGTGGTCTTTACGGACCGGTGGATGATATTTACAGTCAAAGTGCTCTTACAGATGAAGAATATTATAATTATAATCCGTCTGTCCATCAGATGCCTAAAGACTATTATAACGGAAGACTTAGAAGTAATTACTCGCAGCCATCCCTTCCCTCAATGCATGGGTGCGTACGAAGTGCTATAAAGTGTCATAAAGTGATTGTATTTTCAATTACTCATAATTTAATTTATTTTGTGTCTGATATTTGGTGAACAGTGCCGACCCTTATAACTACCAAAACTATGACAAAAGAATGGCTCAGAATATGTCATCGGTTTATACGAGAAGTGGTGTCAATCAAAGAGACGCAGCACTACTTCGACGACCAAACTTCGCGCACCCGGACATGGGCTCAATAATGTCCACTGAATCAGATACACCGTCTGAGTATATGGACCCTATGCTGAACACACCAGCGATGCCTATATTGCCTGATATGCCCACCCGTTCCCGTAAGCTGATCGAAGATTTGGGCAGTTCTTCGATCGGCGCCGGAGGTATAGGAGCTCACAATAGTTGAACCAATTTTTAAATAAATGATTTATTTTTCAAAAAATTATTGTTTTATTCTTTGATTAAGTTTTTATTAAAGTTTTCAACCCTTTGGTCCAAACAGGTGGTCATCGGTCCAGTTATAGCCATTTAGACCACAATATGATGAGAGGGTCGCCTAAGAAAACACAAGTAAGAACTAAAGCACAGGTGTTTGAACCACATTATCGACAATAACCAGAAATCCTGTTTTAAATTTGATTATATTTTACAATAAAATCAAATAAAACTGAAGTTTTGAACGATTAATGAAATGAAGAAAATAAAAACCCTTTTATTATAAATGCAAACAAATATTAGCTTTAAATTAATGAACGGATAATAAGTTTCAATGGATTTGTGGATAAATTGTTGTTCAGATAAAACCCAAATGTTTTCAAGAGTTAGAGAATTAAGAAAAACATTTGATTTAACAATAGATTTGAAAATTAAAAAAAAGTGAATGTCTTTCAGTACTACTAATAACACAAAATCTCAATTATTCTTTGGGGCGCTCATACCGTCCCCTATATTGCAGTTCGCACCGAACACAACGAAATATCCCAAATACCCGTTTCCTGTCAAACGAATACTTCTAACTCAAGATCCAAAGATACGGTCAGTTAGTGGTAAGTGATGTACAATAAAACGCAAACCAAAACTCAAAATCAAAAACAAAATCAAAGCAAACATTAGTTATATTTGAAACAAACCTTCAGTTTTTGTCTCTCTATTAGTCTCTCATTCTCTTCACTTTAGTCTTCTTTAGTCATAGTCTTTGCCAAACGATTGTCTATAGTATTGATTGTCTGGTATTTTCATTTCAATTGTTTGTCATTTTTCCGATCATTAAATGTATTTCTGTGTCAATACTCTAATCATTAATCAATTTAGGAGTGAATACAAACAGACTATTCATTGAAGTCTTGTTTTTGAATCAATAGGTAATGGATTGGGACTAAAGGTAGTCGGCGGCCAAGAAATACCCAGGAGCAATATGATTGGCGCATATATACAAAAAATACATCCAAGCCTTACAATGATGGGAGAGATTAGAGAAGGTTTGGATCATTTTTTATTCAATTAATCATTTTTGTGTCAATTATTTCGGAATATTTTAATCAAAAATTTCAAATCAATCGATATTTTCAGCACTTTTTGTGAAAAAACTTTTAAATTTTAATGTATTTCGTGACATGTTTTGCATTTTTAAGGCATTGAAGACGTGATACAAATATTAAATTATTTTATTTATGGATTTATTTTTCTAAAAAATATCCGAAATATTATTATTATTTTAATCTAATTTTACTTTATTTTTCAATCAATAATTGTTTACATAAAGGGATGCAAGTGATTGAGTGGAATGGTATACCCCTTACCGGCATATCTCATGACGAAGTGTCGAGAATTATATCGACTCAAGTCGGGGATGAGATTGAAGTTGTGATCAGAACTGATATAAATATGATTCCAAACCAATATCAAAGTTATGAACAACAGTCACAGCCCTATCCACAGATCATACTTCAACACAACCATCCCATAGACGACACACATCAACAAATGTCATCCCATGCACAACAACAGCAATACCATCATCAACAGCAACAACAACTCCATCATCAGCAGCAGCAGCAGCAACAACACCAACAACAGCTACAACACCAACAACAGCTACAACAACAACAACAACATCAGCAACAATATCAACAGCAATACCAACAACAGTCACATAACGCACAAATCGGTAAGACTTTTGTTCAAACATTGAGGCAATGATTGAATGAATTTTTCATAATTTACTCATTTCTGTGAATACAATGAATTCAATCGACTTTTAAACGGGTTTTGATCAGAATCTCACACTTTTATCACATTTCATGAATCATTGCATGATTTGAATTGTTTTACTGTTTTTAATGACAATATGTTTACTAAATCTGAATTTGAAATAAGAAAAAAGTGTTGAACCCATTGATCCGCAATCATTTGATGCCAGTGTTGTCAATGACGATGAGAATAAGGTGAGGATATGTCTGAATATTTATATAACAATACATTCATTGCAACAAAAACTACTTGAAATCAATATTCTTTAGGTTTGAGATAGAAATCATTGAAAAGTGATATTTCATTGAAATTAATTTTCTTTTACAAATCAATTCATTCCTAAATTTCTGACAAATATTTTTGTTATAGTTTTTATTTTTATCTTTGTTTTAATTTTATTGTTGTTTAACTCAATTAATACAACAATAAAATCAAAATATTTTAAATGTTTTTAAAAATAATTAATTTTTATGTTTATTACAAAAATATTCTTCATTTCTATCTTAAACCTAAATATTAAGTGCTTTTTATTCAATTAATAAAAACAAATCACAAATGAATTTGGATTTTCTAAACATTTGCCGCAATTTGTTTGCATTTTATATAATTTCAATAATTACTAAATCTTTTATGCATTAAATATTGAATACATTTCCCAAACCAATAGAAATACATGAAATCCTGATTCATTAGTGAAAGTATGCCTGGCCTTTGCTTAACCACATCTGACCCATACTTTCTAATCTCGTCCTGTAGTTTGACATAGATCATCAACAATTAGGCAAAATTCAGGGCCAATTACAGGTAATAATTGTAAAAAACAAAAATATTCCCTTAAGTGTTGGCCATATGTTTGCTCTCAGTCTATGAGCACATTATTGTCTTCAGTCTGTCTTAATTCAAATGTCTATTGTCTTAAATATTCCGTCATTTCTCACACAAATCGCACGAAACGCTGTTTTGCTATCAATAATTGTAAACCAAATCACCTTGTATCAATTGATTGCCGATTCAAACACCTTTGCATTAATTGTTATCAAATGTTTGCTTGAATTCAATGATTGTATAATTCTATGCATAATATTATATCAAAATATAATTAATTAGACTTTTATTCATAATTTAATAATTCATTTCATTTTATTCAACATTTTTTGTATTAAAAAAATTTAATCAAAATTAAGATTATTTTTGAAAATAATTTTTTCTGAAATAAAGTTTAAGAAAATAATTTGAAAACTATTTAATAATATTTTAGTATTTTTTCAAAGTTATTCAGAAATTATTTATATTTTATTAAACACTTAAATTAGACTTAAATTTAATTGAATTGATGTTTAACTAAATGTCTAAACAATCTTCAGGTGCTCTACTCTATTGCCGAAACCTCTTCGTGTGATTCTGTTGTCTAAGCATTGAATTATTGATAAACTCTTTAATCAAATTTGAATTTTTCTCTTAACACTCAATCATTAGCTGCAGATATGTTACGATATGAAAGCGGCAATACTTTACGTCACAATTATTGAGGCACAGGATCTGATGAGACTACCCAGTGGTCAATATCCCGATCCATTTGTTAAGTGCTATCTATTGCCGCCTCGAATGTGAGTCCAAATAAGTGGGAAATTGTTTAATAATAATACAAAATTGAATTTTCTCTAAGTGTTGATAATCAGCGTCGGACCCGATACTACTACCGGTGCGATAACCCTAAGTGGAAGCAAACTATGGTTTACCCTAACATTAAATTGGATGACTTTAAGCGCAAATATCTTGAACTAAGTCTTTGGAGTTTTTGTATTTATTCGCCACATATTTTTCTCGGACAAGTTATCATTGATTTATCAGGTTCATTTTTATTGTAATTGTAATCAGGGATACTTTTGATTATTATGTTAAAAGAGATCTTCTATTTCCTGATTGAAAATCATTTACTGAAACAAACTTTTGATTGCATTTCAGAGACATTTATTTTAGACGAAACGAGTCATTGGTATCATTTGAAAGCATATAATAATTCAATTAACAAAACAAAACAAATTTCAGACAAAACTAATTCAATCACTAATAAGACAATTGGGAGTCGAGAGGACAGAAATGCAGACAATTGTCAGTTGGAGACACAGAGCTACACAATAGCCAGGCCTCCAATCATTGCCACTTCAACAAGAAGTAAGGTATGAATTGAATAATGTTTTATTGGTTTTGAAATAATTTTATTAATTTTCATTCAAATTGTCATTTAGTTAACGGCATTGGGAGGGCGTCTGAACCGACACATAGAGGGGAGAAGCTCTTCAGACTCGAGTCGTTGTAAGTATTTTACAAATAATAAGAATAATTGACTGAAAAGTTGCAACAAATGTGAGTCAATTGAGTCAACAATACAGCACTCGATATAAGAATCGTATGATTACTGCAATTTCGACACAAACTAACCCAACATCTCATCCAACCCTTCACTCGACTGTAAAGCGGGTTCTCTTTGCACTCTATTGTAAAGAATTCATTTGTATTTATCTGTTTTCAACAAAACATAATCAAATGAAATAAAATCCAATTTTGTGAACAAGTCTTCTGACATTTGAAAACAAATTTGTTTGAAATGAAAAAATATATCAATAATTGAATTAAATTTTATTATTTTTGTTGATATCTATGCAAATATTGAATCATTTATATAATAATCGCATAAATACTTGTATATAATGAACAAAATTATGCAAATATTTATCAAATATTTAATTACTTTAAACTAATTTCAAAATTATTGATACATTTTGTTCATTATGTTTAAAGTATTAATGCATTCTTTGAATTGAAAATTAATTGTAAAATAATTTTTCATTATTTTGTAAATAACTACAAAAAAACGTATAAATAATTGCAATAATTATAATAAATGTATTACGAATTGGATGTGCATTAAGACTAAGACTAATACTAACTATAGATTCAGTAAATTAAATGAAATTTAAAATAAATTTTAAATTTTTTGTTCAAATATTTGATAAAATTCAAGTAAAATCTAAATTTGTTATTGTGTTTGAAATTGGCCATGATGGCAATACACGGCAATAGAGGATATTCAAATATGGCAAATAATTAATTATTTATGCTAATAAAGCACTTTCCAGATCAATAAGGAAGTGGTAAGTGACGGGACGGGTATAAAAATGAGGGCTTTATGAAGCCTTTTGAATGAATACTCGATACCGTTGTCTAGATATGAACGAAAACTAACTTTTATTTTGAGCTAAAGCTGAAAACTATTGTGAATTTTATCCAAGAATTGAAATCAATTTTATATCCAATTTAATCACAAAATAATTGTTAGAAAATACAAATAGTTTTATAATTTATAAAAATATTTATTAAAAAATTAATTATAATTTAATTTTAAAATATTTTGCGTTAATATCTGTCAGTGCTTTATAGCCTCGGAATCACATTTAAGGTCAATATATCGATACATAAATTGAGTTAAACTCAGGGACAAAACAAAATATAAGATAAATATTGCGATTAAATTTGATTTCAATGTTTTGTGAAATGAATTTAAAATTCACATTAAATTAAATGAATGTTCAGTTGGTTTGAAATATAGTGTAAAAGAATAACCAAACACTAATTGACATTACATTTGGCGTTACTATTGAATCAAATGAAATAAAAATTTTAAATATAGTAATGAATGAAATATTTATGATAATTATTATTTTCTAAATATTTGCAAAACAACATAATTAATATCATTATTAATATCACCTTGATTATGCGTTTATTACAATTTGTTCATTTAATTGAGCAAAAAACAGAAGTCATTTAAAAATTTATATTTATTTTTAATTTTCATTTCAATCGCAGAAATCGTGAGATAATTGACTTTAAAATTAGTTTTTACAGACGAGTCAGTGATCTACAGTATGAATACAAAAGGATTTGTATTGTATTTGAAAGCCTTTTTCTTAAAGTAAATGCTATTTAAATAAAACATATTTTAATGTTTTTGCGGATTATTTGTTTGAGTTATAAATAATTTGCAATAAAAAGCATATGATTTCGTGATTTTCATAAATAATCAGTAATTCATTGCATTTATAAATATATGTTGTTTTAGGAAACGATTTGATTCACAAATACTTGTTTTTCGGGATATATTTAGTGCAAGATTTGTAACCTTTTTTTAAACACTCTGTTTAGAGAGCCCTGAGATCTGGGATTAAATCTTTGGACGAAATAACAATTTTCTTATTTTTAGACTTTTGACGATTGAATCGGATTTGAAATCAAATATATTTCAAAAATAACCTCAAAATTTGAGTCGAAATAATCATTTCTTTAATGTTTTTCATTGACATATTGTGTCGACCGTCCAGTCATAACACTATAGATTAAAGTTTAATATATTTTATTACCTAAAGTGCTATATCGCTAGTATATTATAATATCACCCTTAAGGGTGTATTTCATGTTCAAAGTTCTCAGACAATTGTCTTCATATTCAGTGGTTTTCCCTAAAAAGTAAAATCTTTTTCTCTAACTTTAAGGAACTTTTGATTTGATTTGTGGTTAGATTACAGAAAAAAGTTTTATTATTTATTAATAATAATTGAAATACTCTTTGAGTTTGTCTTTGAAAACGACTTCTCATATGATTTTGTTTTAATGACTTTCCATTTCAATGAAAATGAGTTTTTAACTCAAACTCAATGCAAACTCATATTATTTACAGGTTTTCTGTGAATATATTTGTTTAATATTTATTTTATTATTGAAATTCACTTTTTCATTGAATATTTCTAGCATTTCCTCAGATAATCGTGTTTTGCAAACGGTTTTAACACAAAAGTTATTCAAAAGTATTTTTTGTGATATTTTTTTAATCAAAAAATAGATTTTGTGTTCAATAATATTGATTGCGTTATGAATACAAGTATTTTACGTAAATATCTCTCTATTTATACAAATAATCAAAATTTCAATAATGTCTTTGAAGACCAAGACGTCTATGAATTTCCAATTAATAATTTCAATAATAATAATAAAATACAAACAATTAATTCAAACCTATTTTGTGAACGCATTTGCGATGATTTATGTGAAGTAATACTCAGTTATCTGTCGATTGAAAACAAACTGAGATTAGAGTCGGTGTGCAAACAGTTTCAGAGATGTATTTATAAGAAACAATTTGTGATTGAATTAAAAAGTTGTGAAAATATTAAAAGTTATAAAAATCTGTTCAACTCTTTGGTTCATAAGTCAAACACCAAATATATTAATATAAAAGCGTTTGAAAGTCTACTAAAAAAGTGTAAATATTGTAATGAAATACAAATTAAAAGTTATTTCATAGCCAACAGAGAAGAGGTTTTAAAATCAATTAACAAAAACAGTATTTATTTGAAAAGTATTTTATTTGATTTCAATGAAATCAGTGCTCAAACTATCTATGAGTTTGGCCTCAAATTTGGCAAAAATCTCCGGAAATTGAGTTTCATTTTCGCAAATCCAGTGAAAAGTGTTGAAAACTATTTAATGCTGTTTCAAATGTGTCCCAATTTATTGGTATTAAATAAAGTTAAACTCAAGCACTTAATGACAAGCAATGAACGACTGGTGCCTAAAGTGAAACAGATCAATTTGTTTTTTGGCAAAACTGATGTCAAATATGTTAATTATTTTGTAGACGACTATAAATATCGGTTAAAATCACTTAAAATCAATTCTGAACTAAACAGTGAACTTTTGAGTGAATTACTCAAACATTTATCAAATTTTAAAGAATTAGAGGTTTTGGAAGTCTTCTCAACAAATCGTTTGCTTTATATGAACTCAGAATTTGTACAAAATATTGGACTCATTGGAAGTGAATGTAAAAAATTAAATCGCTTTAAACTGACGGCAAATAAAGTGAACCAAACATTTGTGACAAAACTGTTTGAATCAATCAATTCATTCAAATCATTAAAGTATTTGGATTTAAGATTAGTATATAGACTAAGACTGGATGACAACCAATCCCTGGCCTTCAGATCCATCATTAACTGCAAAGATCTGCAATCAATTCATTTGAATTGCTCTGCAATTAATGACAAATTATTCAAAGACATTGATCTTCACTTCAATTGCTTAAAAACTTTGTGTTTAACTGTTGATCAGATAACAGATAAAGCGATGAAATCAATATCAAAGCTAAAGAGTCTTCAATACCTCAGTCTTGATGTCCATCACAGCCGAAGTGTAGGCTTCCCATTGGTAACGGACTCAGGACTTTGTGATGTCATATACCATTGTCCTAACATCGAGTCCATCATATTCTTCGGTCGACCAAACATAACGATAGTAACCATTAATGCATTGATTTTATTGGCTTTAAGTAAACCAAAGCATTATTTCAATCATTATTTCGGTTATATTGAGAGAAAGTTTTCCTCAAATTACACACCAATTGAGTTATCATTTGTCAATAATTTACCAAAAAATCTTATCCTTTCCACAGAAATGAGTACTTATTTTGCCTAAAGTCTGACAACTGTTTAATAAATTGATTACAAAATCAAAAGTAATTTAAAATAAATTAAATGTTTTTTTATTTTTCATTTAAAAACTTACAAAACTTTTGGTCAATAATTAGTGTTTCAAATGATTAATACATTCAAAAAATTTATGCATTTCTAGAAAAACAGCACAAAAACTGTTGTCAAACAAAATTAAATTTAAAATAAAGTACTTTTATATCAATTAAAGTAATAATAAATTACTTATAAATTGTTAACTTATTTCACAATTAGTTAATGACTTTTCTAACGAATTGAGACTTCATTTCACATTTATTTCAATTGTTTTCATCAAAACTAATAAATATTGGATTCAAATGACAGGAAGTACTGAAGAATATCTGAGATTTGTTTAGAGATTCAAAAGATTGATGTGATTTGGAAGGCAGGGGTGAAAAAGGGGTAATTAATACTACGGTTCAAAAAAATGCCCTGAATTTGAATTTAGGATTAAACCATTGATTGAGATCTTCGATGACTTTCAATTCAGCCCATGATTAACCCCTTAAACATCAGTATTTTATAAAATTTAAAAATCCTTTAATAAATGCAAATATTTTGCAAAATATTGTCAATTGAGTGCAAAAATGCAAAAATTCTTCAAAAAATGCAAAAATTATTAATACTTTTTGAGAATACGTTTGAATATTTAGGAAAATACTATTTCTAAGAGTATTAAATGTATTTACAGTTGAAGGACAGGTAGGGTTCAAAAAATAAACACCATTCCCTTTAACATCAAGGATTTAAACTTAGATCTTGATCCAATAAAACCAAATTACTTGCTATTTGAGGGAAAACCCCCTTAAAAACAATACAAATCGTAGTATATATAAAATGTTTGAATTTAAGTGTTAATCAAAACAACAATATTTGAAAATATTTATCAAAACTGAAGACTAATTGAAATAAAAACTGAATTTTCAATAAATTACCGAAACTTTAGGCACAATATTGTTAAACGAATTGGAAAATAAGTTTCTCTAAAATCAGAGTAACTGTTGAGCACTGGTAGTAAAGTCCAGAATCATTTAATGGGATAGGAGGGATTATAGGGCGGTTGGGTGTTATTGAAGTTATAGGGCGGCGGCTGTTCCGTAGGATAGGGTGCCGTCACGTTCTGCATGGGATATGCGTTCGGATAGGCATTAGATGTTGGATATGAGCCCGAGTTGGCTGTTGTAACCGACGTTCCGTTGAGTGGGGCGTCACCGCTAAGATGACCTGTCGTTCAAACAAACAATTAATCAAAGAATAGATTTTAAAATAAGTTTTGGTTTTGAAAGTCATTTCACTTTTTGTTTGCATTTGAAAACAGATTTCGTGTTTTATTTGTAATTCATTTTCAGAAGTAATTAATTTAAAGTATTTTTTCAAAACCAAAACTACTGTAAGGATTGACACAAAACACACAAAACCTTCAAATTTTAATTAAAACGTGAAAAACGGTTTCAAATGAAATATAATTTAAACTAAGAATCGATTCATTGATTCAAAACTATAAAAGCAATCAATTATTCGGTAGTTCTTAGGGTTTGTGTGATTTGAATGATAACATAATCCCAGACCTAATACTTGTCCTCTTCTTTGTCTTTTCCTAGACATGAGACAACAGGCACAGACACAACAGCACACAATAAGTCCACCGATTATAAGCAAAACCAAAATAATTATTCCAACGATTCCGTCAACAAAATACTTAATGTCTGTCGGGTTTCGGACGATATCCCGGCTCTTCTTACTCCAGGAACAGCAATACCTGTCCTGAGGTGTAAAACCACAACAAAACCTCTTATTCCTGGACTCAAAAAGTCGCGGGCATTCAAACACCTCATCGTTTCCGTTGATATCTTTCCGACGACAGGTTTCACCGCTTTCAGCACCTGATCATCAAATATAACAAACAATTAATCATTAATTCAATTGAAAAGTGCGTCAAAATGTCATTGAATTTCAAAAGTGTTATAAAAATAGACTTAAAAACTGGTTTTCATTTAAACTTCGTTCAAATCAATGGTTTTTTGTGTCAAAACTCAAACTCAAAGACAAAAATTATTATAACTTTTTTTGTTTGGCCTTAAAATTGGGTCAAAATTTCAGTCAATTTTGTTATAATTTGAGTGAAAATTAAGAAAAGTTTTAAAGTTTTAAACAAAAAATCCTTTCTTTTAAATAAAATTACAATAATTTTACACAAAAACACTGAAAACACTGAAAATAAGTCAAAAAATGTGAACAAATATTGAAAAAACGATTTTTGAGATGAAATGTGAAAAAAATGTTTTCAAGTATTGAATGAATGAAAACATTTTGCATATAATGACAAACAATAGAGAAATAAAAGACAAATATTTTATCAAACCTTTTGAAAAAAAATTGCTATAAATTGACACTTTTAAGGGGTATTTATGGTATTAATGGTTAAATACATTGAAATATAATTACCCATAAAATAGACGATTAAAACAATTGATATAATAATCAAAATCTGTTGTAAATTGCGATTGAAATTGATTTTTGAGTTCATTTTGATGGCAATTGAATGAAGAGTTTGAATACAAATGTTATTATTGTTTAGATTTTAAAGCATTTAAAAACAAATTTCAATAAAATTTGAAAACAATTTGTTATTTAAACTCAAGATTTCATTTCAATCTTCAAATCAATGACTAGTTTTCAAGTTTTTTATATATTTTTCATTCAATTGTTTCAATCATTCAATGATTACAAACAAAAAATGATTTTCAGTTTTGATTGACATTTAATAAAATGTTTTAAAAAAACTAAAATTAAGTAATAATTGTTGAGTTTTGTTGAGTTTTGTAATGAAATCAGTTGTAAATGAGATAAATATTAAACACAATTGAGTTAACAGTGATTTGAAACACAAAAAGCATTTAAACGTAACTATAATTGAGATTCAATTGAATTGAGACACAAATGCAATGCAAAACCATTTCTCACAAACATTAATAACGTTTGCATTTGTGTTCAGGTTTTGCAAACATTTTATTCAATTTTATTATCATTTTTAACTAAATATTTCAAAACAATATTTATTTTGCTTTTGATTTGAATTTTGTGTCAAATTATTGTATAATATATTTACAATGCATTGATTGCTTGATTCACTGATTCACACCATTTCATACAAATCCACTCAAATGTCTCACAAATAGTCATAATTTATTAGTACTTCACAACAATTTATATATAAGACGATAACTTTACTACTGTTACGGTAGTCTCTCTC
>JAQGAT010000739.1:0-23751 GCA_034687845.1 Pantelozetes paolii
CTCTCTCTCTCTCTCTCTCTCTCTCTCTCTCTATCTCTCCAGCATCCATCCTTGTACTATAGTTAACATAGTGTTTGCCCTTTTACTACATATACTACAACTACTTTAAGTGTATTCAAACGTTCATTGGTCAGTTTAAAATTGTCAGCCCTCTCTCTCTCTTCTCTCTCTTTCCGCTCTTTTTCTTGTCTACAAAATTTCAATTGAACTCAACTTAGAATAGAAAGTGCTTTCAGTTGAAGAGATCAGTCAAACGATCGGTCTTTCCATCGGTTTGTGAACGCATTTTTCAATACTGTTTTGCAAAGGATTGAGTCAACCATTTGTGTGAAAGTGTTGGCCACAGACAGAGCAGACATATCAGACAATATCTGATAATAGAAGTGATGTTCAAAAAGTAAGTAAAAGCCAAACAATATTAGTAGTGTCTGAGCAAGTGCTACATCTTGTACTCATCTCATCCCTTCTCATATCTGTAAACTATGCTATACTATGCCATACCTTCCAAAAGCATATAACCGGGAGGTGGAGCACAGGCATACATACACTGCATTGCGTTTATACAACACTCTTATTGGCTTATGGCGGCCCGATATGAAGCCCCGACTTCTTGGGCTGCGGCTACAAAAACAACGCTTATGCCAGTTATTAATATGAGAATCATGTAGTATTTCCCCATTGGTTTGGCACCGTTGGTCATAAACCACTTTCCATAACTTGCAATCAATACACAGCTATTTTATGCTCACTTTTGGCGCATGTATTCAATCCCTAATCAATTGCTTCACAAATGTTTTCATTCGTTATTATTCTTCAGTTATTACTAAAAAACTTTAAATATTTTTAATTAAATAATTTTAAAAATATTTTTCACTAAAGTCTCAATAAATTTGATTTTATTTGAAGAAATAGTTAAATGTTTTTTATATTTGAATTGAACTTTGATTTAAATTATGTAAAAAATATTGATTTTTAAGAAAATTAAAAAATTGTTGAAAATATTTGAGTTTGTATTCAATCTTTAAATAAACTTTAAGTTTATTTATTGCAAACATTTGCTTAAAATTCACTTCACTTTCAGTTAATTTTAAGGTTTTTGCTCTTTTTTGACAAATTTGTTGAAAACCTCAAAACATTCCTTAAAATAAATCTTTCGTTAATTTCAATTCAAAATAAAAGCGTTTTTATAAGCATTTTATCGTTTAATCGAAACATTGTTTAAGAAATAAATAAATTATATTATATTTCACTAAAATTTAGTTCAATTGAAAAGTAATTAATTTTTTATGTCTTTATTTGAAAATAAAATGAGAAATCAATAATGACTCGAAGGAATGGGTGCTTTGAGATTGCATTTGATGTCTTTCATCTGAATGAAGAAGTTCATAAAAATTGACCTAAAATAGAAATTATTTCTTAAAATTTAAAATTTCTACCTTGATCAATATAACATTTAGAAATTGAGATGATCAAGTTATGTTTTGCTTGTTGTTTGACTACAATCATTAGTAATAGGGATTGAATTACGGTTTACTTGCAATACCTTTTGATTTTAGATATACTGCAAAGATCTGAGTATTAGTTGTTATTACTTATGGTTTGTATTGATATTATAGACATTTATTTTGTAAATAAAAGTTTTATATTTTTAGATGAGTTGGCAGAGTTGCACAGTTAGGTCAGTGCACAGTTAGCTAATTGTCCCAAGTGAACAGACCTCATCAGAAGTAAAATCACAAAAATAACACATTTGTGTCCATTTTTGCTGTTTTGAAACGCGTAAGTGAGTTAGGAGTTAGTGTCGGAGCTATAAAACTGGAGGAATGAAAGGCCAGCAAAAGTGTTTGGAGTAATCAAACGAATAGTGAAATATAACATTCATTCTCATTGTAGTATTGATTAGCACTGGTAAGCACTGGTAGGTAGTGGTAAGCAAACTAAACAAAAGTCGAACTAAACTTAATATTATATATATTCAGAGGAAAATTGGTTTCAATCTAATGTCTATTTTGGCAATATTTGCTGCATTCCTGGCCTCGTCTATAGCTTTAATTATGACTATTGGATAAGATGTGTCTCTTGGCTCCGGCAAACTTTTAATAGGCTGTCCACTAATTAACTAACATAACATTACATAACATTACATAACTACCCCTTTCTTGCAATTCAAACACATTCTTATCAAAGAGTATATACAATACATAGCGATATATCGACTGAAAGGCATAATAGAGTAGTATTTTGTGTAAATCTATTTCATTTAATACAGCCTTATATGGCATTGTGTGGCACAGGCAGACACATCCAGGCCTAAGAGCGCATCTGTGTTGGTCACTACTAACGCATTATTTATAATCGTAATTAAAGTCTGACCGCCTCATTAACTGGACCTCCATTCGCGTCCTTAGCAACAGATCCCATAATCATCCATCAGTGCTGAGCACCACAGTAGACAACAGTAGACAAAGAGTGCAGAAGAGTTGCACCGAAATTGAATTGAACTGAATTCCAGTTCATATCAAATTGAAAAACAGTCAATAATTATACCTTATATGCAATTATAGCAAACACAACAGCACTGGTAGATACTGGTTGAGCACAGGGAGATTGAACACAATTTAGTGATATAACAGCAAAATAATAGACACCGGACTTTCAATATCACCAATAATTGTAATGTTCAGTGCTGTCAAGTCTCTCCTTAACTCCTTGTACTACCAGTGCTCTCTCGGATTGTATTATAAATTTGTGTTCAGATTTATACGAGTTTTATATCAGTTATCGTAAAAGAAAATGCATTACATTTCAGACTATTATCTCGTATTGACATAACGATAGACTTTATTGAAAAGTAGTGAGTGTTTCACTCACACAACCCATACATACAGTGCTCGCCATCAATACAATTATCAGTTAGAAAGTTGGGTTCATATACAATAAGGTCTGGCCTAACAGAGCTAACAGGGCTAACATGTGGAAACTTTTCTGTAATATTCACTTCAATGAACCTTTAGTTTTGAGCCAATATATCGCTAACTCAATACCACAGACATCCGCAGCACTGGTATCGATTCCGACGGCTTTGTTATTGTTAGGTCTCATCAATAATGTCTTTAATGCAAAAAACACATTAAGAATATTATCTTTAAATCTTATTTATTGCTTATTTGAGTGAACACAACATTCAATCAAATTTCATACCAAAGCAAAGGAAAGACAATAAAAACACAATTTTTGAAATTTTTTAAAACCTTTTCTGAAATTAAAGTGAAGTTTAAAAATACATAAACTATTAAAATGTTTCACTCCTTTAAGCTTTAAAGACCTTTTGTCTCAATCTATTAAATATTAAAATAGATTTGAAGTCTGAAAACAACCCAAACCTCTCAAACCTACCAAACCCTGACATAACATAAATTAATGCCAATATTATTGAAGATTTATTTTTATCAAAAAACTAAAAGCTGTTCACATATTATGGCAATAATGTCAGGAATAAAACGTTTTAAGTTTGTGTCGGATGAGAAAAAGCATCATTTGTTGAGCGCATAAATAAAATATTAGTCAGTAATCATTATGAACTGAAGGCATAAGCACTGGTATTGTTTGCAATAATAGCTATCGTTTTAGATGAAAGGCATGTGATATTAAGTCCGACAATATATACCTTTATTTCACTTTTGCAAACATATTATCCGTCCATTCCTTTCGGTCTTCAAATTATCTTTTTGTAAATTATTGAGAAGCAGAGGACCCGAACCTGAAAAGACAGGAAGAGAGGGAAAGTATGAGCAGAGTGAGTATCGATGGCACAGTCGTCTATTACATCTATATTGTCATTTGCTATACAACTAAATAATTCATTGCACACATGAAACACATGAAACTCTGATCACTTTCTTCTCGATCGCAAAAACATATAAATAAGAGCTATAATGAACTTTTTCCTATCGACTCAAACAAAAACACACACTTTTGCTACCATTCCTTCAGTTTCTCATTGCATCTATTTTTTGCATCGATCTCTTCTCATATTCTTGTTTACCATATATTGTCTATTCATGTGATAATAGAATAAATATAATTAAAACTTTGAGTCTTAAAGACTGACTGAAGACTAGAGAGTGAGTGAAGACTGACTACAAGACTGACTGCAAGACTGACTGCAAAATAGTTTCTGTAATTTAAATATTAATTTTAAATGAGTTGAGCTCTAAGTTGTGTGTCGTTTGTCATAAAAGTTTAATTTATATATAAGTCTATTAAGTATTGAGTTTTGTATTGAGTTTTGTTAATGTTATGCAAATTTTATGTCTTAAGTCAATGTCTGAACAGAATTAATGACTTTATTATAAAGGCTTTCCTCTCTTCTCAACATATTTTACATATTAGTGCATAACTATTGTCTAAATTTAAGTCTTAAACAAAGGCCTGCATATGTATGAATGCATTTGCAAATTAACATATATATCAAATAATTGAGTCTAAATAATGGCATTAAATTTCATTGTTAGTCAAAATGGATAGGAAAGGGGTCTAAATTAGTGCACCTGTAAATTGAAAGAGTGATTGCAAAGCGGGTGCGAAAACTGTAAAGACTTTAAACTGTTTCTCAGTTTTAAGGCAACGAATGATTTCATGCTTTAAAAGTTAGACAACTATTGATTTGTTGCACAATTGATTGCAAAGCAGTCCACAAAAGTTCAATTTGTCCGAAGCACTCATCCGGCAAATTCACTGAAGGGAGAGATACAGAGATACCGAAAGTTGTAATCTATCCGTCTCTCAAATGCTGTGTATAATGCAGTTCAATACCAATGCCAGTGCTATTCCCTATCATAGCGTATATACAGTTACAACTAATCCACCGAAAGGGGCAATACTTGCAAAACGCTGTTTCCAACGCACAAACAATCAAATACTTATATCTATTCCAGTATTAATGTGTATACATATGTGTGTGAGAGAGAGGGTGGGGAGGAATGGGTGACACTCATTTGATCCGCGGAGAAATTTAGTATCAAATTAAGTCCAAAGAGAAGCAAAGGTTATTCAATTGAACGCTATTTTTCCTTTTTCTATGTTTTCAACGCTACGGCAATATTGTATCGCAAAAGGATTAACGCTTAAGTGAGCAATGTAAATATGGTGATAACGTTACAGCATCACTCAATGCAATCTAACTGTGCTCACATCCAGGCTCTACCAAAACTAATCTCAATATAACTGTTAAGGCGCGAAATGCACTCAAAGATGTGATCCAACGCTTAGTTATTCTTCAAATCTATTGATTTCTTTAGAGAAAAAAAATAACAAAATTTTGATCAAAAAATAGCGAAAATTAAGACTAAATTGAAGTCTGAATTGAAGTCTGAATTGAAGACTGAATTGAAGTCTGAATTGAAGACTGAATTGAAGACTGAATTGAAGACTGAATTGAAGACTGAATTGAAGACTGAATTGAAGACTGAATTGAAGATCACTTTCTATTAATTTTGGACTTTTATGTTATTGTGTTTGATGTGCGCACAAACCCCTCCCAACTATGGGCACCATTGGTCAGTTGTGGTCACTTCGGCACAGTTGCCACTCACACATCATATATCACTTGTTCTTCTTTATGACCCAAATATAATACCAGTGTTTTACTAAATATGCGTTCGTTCTCATCGTTTTCAAGCCATATATCAGACATAATATACACTAAAATAATAATAATAATATCAAACATACCATTCCTTTGTTATACGGGTTCTCATTCTTATTCCGGTTCTCATCTGTTTATAACCATTAACTTTATCTGCCATTCATTTACTCTGATATTTAGTCTTTTTGTTCAGTCCTTTCAGAAACAAAATAATGCCATTCCTTCCGACACTCTGTGCACACAATTGAAGCCATTGTTATTTAATTACAAAAAACAATTCAAACTTTTCACTCAATAGTTTGTAATGAGTTATGAATTTGAATGCATATTGAGATTAAAATATAGAAACTATTTAAGAGGTTATTAATAGTAATGATGTATCGGTGCTATCAGAGCATCAATTGGAAAGGTAGATAAGTCGGGCCATACTTCCTATTAAGTCGATTCAATTTAATCAATTGAATGAAAGGAAATGAAGAGAGGATTAGAGTTCATATCAATTACAACAATGGTTTTCAAAATACAAGCTTTGAATCAATAAATAAGAAATAAAACTCAATTAAAATTAATTTCATTTTAAATAACTTTTATTTAATTGTAATTAAAATTCAATTTTTCTTTAACTTAAAACTTTTGTCATTCAAATGGTAAACAAATTCTTTAATATTACCAGGAATTCAAAGAAAATGATTTGTGCCTGAAATTAGTTGCGCTTAAAATATATAGTTTTTATTTTCTCTTGAATTCCCAGAAGAACTGAGTCTTGAAAATAGTTAACAATTTTTTTATTTTCATTTGTTTTATGCTTTGAAATAAATATTTTATAATTGAAATGCATTGAAGTCAGAGATAATCGCTTTTATAAACAAAGGAATGGGATTTATATATGAATTAAATGATTACAAAAATAATCATAAAATCCATAATTTTGTTGATGTTTTGTATAACAACTAAATACTAATGAAATCAGAAGTAATATTAATATAGAAATCGATAAGAATTGGTGTGAAATAAAAACTAATTTCAGTTTTGTTTGATTCAATTGTTTGGCAATAATAGTGATGTGAAGTGTTTGTGAAATGGTCTCAAATCGCAACAACTGTTGTATACTTTAAAGTTTTTACACTTAGTTTGACTCAATTCACAAGAGTATTGCAATGGTTGCCCTCAATTGAGGTTATATTGAACGCAAAGTTTAACTCTAAACATACTGTGCTGTATATAACAAGATTGTGGCCAACACTAAGAGATTTTGTTGTTTAAATCTGATATAACATTGGCCTCTATTCTAAAGCATTTACAGCCATAGCCTTAATGTCTATTTCTATTGAATTACAAAACGATTTTCAAAGATCTACTCAAACGATAGCTTCAAACACAGTCTGTCTTCAGTCTAAAACATTTAAGTTTCACTTTAGAGTCGTTTCTCTTCAATACTTTTTTAGACCTCTTTTTATACTCGGAGTGAAAGACTTAATTCAAATTAAAACCAAATGATTTGTGAATGAAATTGCAAACAATTGTAAGCAAATCAATGTTGAAATCTATGGGCAAATCCATGAGCGCCGCAAAACTTTAATTGAATTCTGTGTTAGATTTTGTTTAGAGATTGCTTTTGATGTTAAGATAATGATCTGAATTAGGCGTTGCACTGATAATGAAGACAATAGTTATCAGGTATTCAATAGTACCTCAACTTTTTCTTCTTGTCTAACAGTGTGTTCACATTTGTTTATTATACCAATCAATTACCCCTTAATTGTTTGGTTTAAACTTTAATTCATTAATTGATATAAATTTTCATTTATTTATAAACTATTGCTTTGAATCTAATGACGTGAAGGAATCAATTTAACATTAACTTGTTCCTTTTCAATCTAACAATATCAATGCAAAGATCTTATATTAATTTGAAAATTAATTATTTTTTGTTTTAAAAAGTTGCTTGAGTTCTAATTCACACAATTAATAATTGAATTAAATGTTTAATTATTTGATTGTTTTGTTTAATAATGACTTTTATTTCGACAAAGAATTCATTAAATTCTGAAAATTATATTCAAATTGAATAACATTTTCAATAAGTCATTGAAGTAAACATGGATTCCCTGTGGAAACCATAGATAAAAGAGACAATTCTTGGAGTTTAGTATTGACTAAAGCACCAGAAGATGATGAGATGGACAGACGGACACGTGACGAGAATTTTGTGGAAACAAAACATTACTGAAAAGAAGAGACAGAGATCCGTTTGAAAAGACTGTTTTCAATACATAAGGGATCTTAACGTTGAAATACAACACCTTTTGATCGTTTAGTTTCTGTAAAAGTGTTTTTCCAACAAAGTCTCGATTCATACAAATCTAAGCCTAACCTGAAATCCATTGCTTTCTCATCGATAAAAAGCAGAAGAATTGAGAATTGAATTGAATTTTACGATTACTTCTCATAGTTTGGATGTCAAGTAAATAGAGGAAAGGGAGGCAAAGATGAGATGAGATGTGAGAGTAGGAAAAAAAATAGAAACTACTGTTGGACTAACTTATTAGGAAAGTGCTGCAGAAGTAGTCTTTTGTTTTGTTTGCTTATGAATCTACTATTGGATTGAGATAAAGGTGAAGATGACATAAATGATGGTTAACTTAGACTCAGAAGAGTTATGAAGAGTTTGTATCTCTTCTCGTACTTCTAGACGACATGAATGACAATCAGGTGCTGAACAACACTATACTGTAGTTATTATTTTGTTAGAGCTATGACTTCAGTACAGCTCTGAAGACAATGGAATCAAAAACTACTCAATCTTTGATTATCAATGAAATGGTTGAGTATTAAGAGGTAATCAAATGGCGTATAATGTAGTGCCTGTGCTCTGATTGCACTCTGGCTTCCAAGAGATATATGGGAGAGACGTAAAGCCAGGACATTGTTGACCATTTCTATATTGTAATCTCTGAGCACACGTATGCCAAGCGCTGGTCTTTTATTGCTCGACACATACTTTTCTGATAAGGTTTTCTCAATTCAATGTCCAGTTTTGGACACTTTTGGACACTTTTTCCTATTTCTGACATTAATTTATATGAGAGTCAATGCAATAAAACCTCTGAACAGTTGAGATAAGACATTGCTTTTGGAGCTCAAAGTAATTATCTTTTTTGCAGCAATGGTTGCAATGGTTTGCAACACATAATCCTTTAGTTCTTCGCAATTCCTCTTGGCCATATTTATCACTGTCTCTAATGTGAGAAACGCTATAATAAACGCCTCATATATTGAACGCACTTTCCTCTCATGTTGTGTCTGTTATGTCCACTGCTTTTGACTTTAATTTAGTTTTTGTTAATTAAAAAGTTTAGGAATTAATGAAATGAAAACTTTATATTAACTTTCATAACAAAAACTCAATCAATATTTGATTATTTGATTAAATGTTTAAAAATATTTCATTTTAATTGTATTTTCAAAAACATTATAGACTTCGAGAAAGTTATTGTTATTTTCACTTCAAATGTATTTTTATTTTATAAATATTTTTCAATTTTATTATCAAATAAATTACAAACACTTGAAAGTGGAGTCAATTTTAAGCGTTGATGACTGAAAGGGCAAAAAATTAATTAAATGTTTTGTATTTAAATTTATCTGAAATTGCAGTGAAAGTTATGCTTTGATTTGAGCACTCAGTGAACACTTGATAGTATTAATGGTTCCGAACTATTATTCGGAATCAGACATAACATCCCCTGAACTTTAGCTTTTGATATGAACTGGTCGTCCATCTACTCAAGTAATTAATGGTCCGGAACAGAAAGGATGGAAAGGATGGAAAGGCATTTATGTGAATACTATTAGTAATAGTCTATTACTATAGAAGATAAGGCAAAAACAATTTTATCAAATATTTGGCCAAAACTTATTGAATAATAAAATGCACTCAAATTATGTGAAACTCAAAACTGAGACTTATTTTTCAAAATTATTAATTGATTTCTGAATATAATATTTGTTTTCAATTGTTTGTCATTTCATGTCATTAAGTATTAATTTTATTTCATTTCAGATATCAAATCGAGAGTTGTTTTGTCAAAGAAATCAATTATGTATAGAAATTTGCTGTCTGTCCATCTACCCATCTACCCATCTACCCATCTACCCGGCCTACTATGTTATATATGCAGTAAATTGGGTGTAATGTGAGTTCAACTCTAATAAACTGTTGGACACATCGCTTATAAATCCGTGAAATGACTGACAAACTCATCATTTTCTGCGATCGGTATAAATGGTATTTACGATAAGCCCGACCCCCTGTTATATGCCTGATCTCTCATGCTTTGGTTTCATATGAAATGTCAAACAGAGTTCGGGTCCCGAAAATGACCGTCACTTTGATCAACAGCACTCATGGGACCCGAGAAAGCGAACGCCTTTCCCTAACCCTGGTCTTGAGTTGCCCATGAAATCCCTGAGCCATATGAACATGAAGTGAGTTATCGACTGTGTTATTGACTAAACACATGAACCAATGCAGAGAAATGAAGCAAAAGCTGCAAATATGCACTTATGGATGAGAGCACAAGACTAGTACGACATGTATATACAGCACACGACACACGACAGCCCACTATTATAGCATAACTTCAATCATTACTTTTATAACATTTTATATAAAATATTATATTCTCTGTCAGACAATAAAGTGAACCCAATATTGAAATAAATAAATGAGAAAAACGGAAAATACAATACATTTTGAAGTGAAATAAACTTTATTTTTATGATTCAAACTTGAAATACATTTTCAAAAGATTTAAATGAAAATTCAATAATTCATTGAAAATAAGTTTAAGAATTGATTTTTAGATGAATTTCATTAAGAAAATACAAAATATTATTAAATCAATGATTTTGTTATGCATTTTCATACTTGTAGTTAAAATCAATTGTCTTTTCAAATGTTTTTAAATATAATTAAATATTTTTACAAATAATTAACAAATTGTTAAACAATTTCTGTAAACATATACCAAAATGATTATAAAATTATTGTTTTTGTCAATAAATATGAGTCAAAAAAATAATTGAATTAAATGTCATTTGTCTTCAAAACATATTTGTTTGAAAAATATATTAAATAGTGTTTACGTAAGGCTTACAGCGATTGTGTATAACCTGATCGCACGGCAACTCCATTAGGATTTAAACTCTCCTCCAATTACTGTTCATTTTTTGTCTTCAGATCTAAACATTAAGTTCTTATATTGCGTTAATCTATTCGCTTATGTAGTGCACAGTTAAGGCACAGTTAAGGCACAGTTAGTTTCTTAATCTCTCTGACTCTTTCACTGTTGATTTTCCAGAGGGAGTGAACGTTGAGAGAGAAAAAATGAGGCAAAAGAAGTAAAGGGGATCTAAAATATAGAGAGAGATGGGAAGGGGTGTCAACAAAAGAAGAGAATTACTGAAGACTTGAAATTTGTTTCAAACGATCCTTAGATGTGATACTGTATTGAACCACAAAATGGTTTTAAATTGAGTTTAGAAAGCATTTATATTTTACTTTAACTTTCATTGCCTTTGGGGTGAAAGCAGTGCAACAAAAAACACAAGAGATAGAGATATAAAGCACTGTTGGTACTACTGGTGCACTACTGGTGCACTACTGGTGCACAACTGAAACTGTTGAGTTAAAAAACTTAAATGACTTTAAATGGTCTCTTAATTTGTGAGCAGATAGTTGACAATCAAATCGATTTGAGTGACTCTGAGTCTATTGGGGTCTAAACGAAACCATTTAGACGTTTATATATTAAATGAGTGAAAGAAATGTTGAGTTAAAGTGAATGCAAAAAAAGTCAACGAATAATGACTTTTAAGAACAGAAATGATAGTTAAGTGAAGAAATTGTATGAATTGTAGTGAATTTGTTATTCACTTAATGAGAGAAAGCAATAAATCTTAATGTTCTCAATAACTAACACAGAAAGAGTACATTTGCTCAAAACATTGCTCAGTTATCTCAAACCAGTGCTCAGTTATCTCTTCATTTCCTGCTCTGAGAGAAAAAGTTTTTTCGTTATATAATCATTGCTTGAATTGCATTAATATTCGTTAAAATTAAATGAAAATATCAGTAATAGTAATGATTTGTCTTTTTTCTCCCTTCACTAAACTATAAGCTCATAGACTCTGCTATTTCTGAATTTTTGTCAATCAGTGAGTGCATAGAGAGTGTCAGTGCAGTTGAGATGAGAGCAAAATGTGAAGGAATAATAGCAATCAAAGTATTACACAATTTGGGGGTTGGGATAAAAAAGCCATAAAATAATATGACATTACTATTGATATTAGACTTATTTTGGCAGATATTGAGCTCTCATTTCCATATCTGCCGCTGAGATATAATACGACATTTGCTTACATTTGGGGTACTGTTCCTCAAATCAAGTCAATATCTGACAAACTTTATTCTGGGTATTAAATATATATATCTATCCATATATAGGCTTACATTAAATATAACTCTATATTAGATTTGATTCAATGTATACAAAGACTCCCCGCATATCTCGTCTCTCCTTTTGGTCGTCTTTTTCACACAATTATTGCTTTGAATATCACTTAATTTGCATTAAACTACATATTAAGGCATTAACACTGCTTTAGGCAAACGTTTCACAATTTATACAATCTTTTATACAATTGCTAACTATTAGGGCAGTGCTCTTATGGATGCAAATAAAAAATTCAAAATTGAGTTCAGTTTTGTATAAAAATATTTCAAAAAGTAAAATATAATTTTTTTGTGCCGTAAAAGTGAGTTTCAATTCAAATATGTATTGATTTTCTCTATTGAATCAAAATATCGATTATTTTTTCACAGAAGAGAAGAAAAAATCAATTTTTTCTGAATAAATGTTTTCCTTTTTTTGTGAAAAAGATATTATTTTTGGACACAAATGATGGTATTATATGGACAGTAGAATTAGACCTTACAGTGCCGTACAGTTTGTTTGTCGACTGAATATATTCAATATTAAACAAGTGCAGAATCTGTTTGACTTTATTGTCTGCCTGTGTGGCACTGGTAGTCGATGTATGTCTGAGAAGTCTATCCAATATAGCATTGTATGTATTGGCCATTCATATAAAAAGACTTATATTTGGATACATTTGATAGCTATTTGATATTGGATTCGCAATACCAGACATAAATCATGATTACATTGCCTACCAGTGCCTCCACTGAATACCAGTCATGAATGCAAAGGCAGTTATTTGATAACAGGAGAAGACGATTGGAAACAAACCCAACGTTTTATAACTTAAATGTTGGCAAAAGAGCTGACAATCGACTCAATGTTTTCACTGATTTTCACTTTACAATCATTGAATGCAAAAATACATTTTGAATATGAGTTGAGAATAACATTGAATACAAAAGTATTTCACAAAAAGATAAAAACTTTTTCACTGTTTTCTGTATTATTAGACACTTCTTTCAAAACGTCACACATATATAGAGAAGAGTCACTTCAAGAAATTAAATCTGGATGTGCTGTTCCCATGAGATGTGTCTGATGGTTGTGACGGTTGATGTGCACACATATATACAGAGTATATACAGTGAAAGAGCACAAAGAAAATTGTGAACCACTCGAGTCATACAGACTTTGCTTCAAATAAGTTATGCATTCCTTGTATTTGATTACAATTTTTGTGTGCATTTAATGCACTAATATTTGATTGAATTAATTTCAATCACATCTAAAAATGTCTTATCTCTTAATGTAATTATTATTGAAATGATTAAGAAGTGTTCAGAAGTGTAGGGACTGTGCGTTCAGTCGTGCAAATCATTAAACACTAAGTTATCGTTCATTTATAAGCCTTTGCATAGATTTATGTGAAATAAAAGTCAATTTAAAAGACGAGAGAAAAAAGTGAATACCATTTAATCATTTGATTTGATGTCAAAGTTATTTGCTTTTTTAAAACCAGTAGAAACTACTGGAGCTCTACTCTAAGAGGAAACGACAAAATCCTTCACAGATGCAAATTCTGATCTTTTGCCCCATTCCTGCCATCCCTGCCATCCCTACCCAACCGTTTTATA
This sequence comes from Pantelozetes paolii, assembly GCA_034687845.1. Lineage (NCBI taxonomy): Eukaryota > Metazoa > Arthropoda > Arachnida > Sarcoptiformes > Oribellidae > Pantelozetes > Pantelozetes paolii. Next base: position 13,767 of record JAQGAT010000739.1, read on the forward strand.
TTTGATGTCAAATCCAGTAGTTGTGAATATATCTGATCTGATAGTCGACTCATTGTATTACTAGAGATAGGGAAGAGTGCACTGTGGAAGAGGCCGAGTAGAAAATAACAGTGCGTCTCATTAGCATTATAATTAGGGATATATAATATAATATAATATTAAACTTTGAATCAATTCAATGCCAATCCAGTACTGAAGGCAATGATTTATCATTTATTCATCGCATCCAAAGTCATTGCCTGCGCTTCACGTCTGACACAAAATGATTTAATATTAGTCGACAATAATGTGATGTAATCTATGGTAACATTTGATATATTTTATGCCCGACTTATACCCCATAGATCTTCCCCTAAGAACCGATGGCTTGGTTTGCACTGGTATTAAATTTATTACAATTCAAAGAGAGTCAGGCATTTGCTTCCAATTATCATTGACTTACAAAACCATTTTTGGGGTCAAAGTTCAACTCAATTTGAATGAATGGAGAGATTCACTCATTTTATTATTTAATTCAATGCACTCTATGTTTATGCACTGACTATGCAATTGATTAAACACTTTTTGGGTGGCCTTTCAAATGAACATAAAATTGAATTGAATTGAAATTTTCAATCAAAAGTATAAAACTATTGATAAAACGATTGAATATTTCTTTTTTATGTTAATTTATTATTCAATCAATTAATAAATGACTCATAAAAAGCATTTTCATCTCAAAAATGGCTTTCAATTCATTGCTTTAAATCATAAGTGAATCACAAAGTCGTGAATAAAATGCAGAAATAATTAATTCAATTCATTTGAATGACAATCAAAGTAATCAAAAAACTATTTAACACTTATATGAACTCAAAATAAAGGGGAAAATACAAATAAATTAATTTAAAACAAATATAAATCAAATAATTGTGCAAGATATAAATTATTAATGATAAAGCACAAATTAAGGCCTGAAATAAAAGTCAAATTTATTTCACAAATCGATAACTAATTTCATGTAATTTATAAAAAATATTTCCTAAACTTTAATTCAAAAACTAAATGACTATTGAAGTGAAAATTAATGTAATTTTCAAAACAAACGACACATTCATTGAGTTTTCTTTACTTTTTTTATTTGACAAAAGTTTTGTTGAGAAGTGTTTTGAGAGATCAATAAATTTCAATGTGTGAGCACTTTATGGATTGTCATCTGTGCTATAGTTTTGTTATATTATTAAATGAAAGAACATTTCTCAGTCTTTTCTCTACATTTACTCTACACTTACTTTTCGATAACCATTTCCTTTGTGTTTGAAGAGAACATTGAAAACCTTCTGTACTTGAAATTGAAGAACCACTGGAAAGACCATTATATTACCGGACATCACATCACTATAACTGGTCTGCGGCTCAATAATTGCCAAATTTCTATCAACTATTGCAATCATTTTCAGTATAAATGTGATGAAACGCATGTGAATTACTATACAGTGCTCTCATTCAACGAAAATCACTTACGAATTGAAGCACAAACTTATGGCAAACTTTTTTATATCATCGCAAACAAAGTTTTTCACTCAAACAACATATTATTGCTTTCACTAAATGAATGAATGAATCAATTGATCCAAAGTTTGAATTCAGAACTCAGTGGACATCAAAAGACAATATGTTTTTGGACTCAAGTCTTGTTCAGTCTTTTCATAAAAATAAATTATCTTTTGTTTGATGTGTGAAATGTTTGCCAAAAATGTCTCTCAAATGTAATGAATATCTGAAGTAAAAGCAAATTATTATAAAATATGATTAAATTGTTTTGTACTTTGTTTCCAATAAAACCATTGAAATATCAAAACAAGAGATTTCAAACCAAAAAAGGAGTCTTCACTGCATATACACCTGTTTTGCAGTGAAGTAATTGTTTAGATGTTAAAACCTTAGCAATGTCAGTTTTTGAACAATTCAATGAGATTTTCATTATTAATTATTTTGAATAATATATAATTTGAATGAATATATCATTTGCTTTAATAGTTTTGATCAAAACTAACAAATAATTAGATTAACTGTTAATTAACTTCTTTTATGTTTAATCACAACACAATTATAAACACAATTATTAATTCAAATGTTTTTCATTTCAAATTTGTGTCTCTCATTAAAAATACATTAAAAATATATTCAATTAATTATATTTAGTGCAAAAGTATTGACGGTTTTTACACATATTTATTCAAATCGACACAAAATATAAGTTATTTTTTGTTATTGAAAATATGTGACGAAAAATGTATTTATTGAATAATATTTACTATTGAATACATGTTTTAAATCATGAAAATAATTGTCCCGTTGTATCAATTGTATCAATGTCAATTTTATAGTACAGTATTTTATAAATTAATATACATTAAAATAGTTTGAAAATTAATGCATAAAAATTGAGTTTAAATGACAAATATTATAAAATATTAATACAATTATGACAACTATTAATGATTATTATTTGTATTTAAGACGGCCTGTCTCATCTTATATTATTGGCCTAATCCAAGTAGATATCATTTGAATCATTTAACTTTTAAATTTAATAAAAATTTTGAAAACATTTAAACATCTTTTGGTGTTGTGTACAGAGGAATGGTATGACACAGCTATTGTTGATAATATCTATGCTATGGATGGCAGCTCTGGTAGCATTGGTGGCAGAAGCAGAAGCATTGGCTATACATTTCTTTGGGTATAGAGTTGGCAAAAGGTGAGAGTATTGACGAAATTGATATGAGTTGCTGTGCCTGTGCTTTCGTTGGACTTAATTCTTAGCCTTAACTGCAATAAGACATTCATTTAGTGCCCAATATATAGCAATACAATTGAGTATTGAATGAAATAAATCACTTTTAAATGTATTTTTCTTGTGTTCATAGAATTTTCATGCGTTTGTCGGCAAACAAATTAAGAATTATGTTATCGTCGATGAAAGCACTGATAGAGCACAAGATGGTTGTGATGGTTGTGCTCACCATCTAAAGAGATATCAATGTAATTTTGAACACTATTTCAATCAAGGTGTTCAAATGATAGTCTGTTAATATGCCTATTAATTGACCAAACACATCTTGGTTCATTTATATGAAATTCCTATTTGTAATTCCTAAAACACTTTAATGTTTTACATTTGTTATGTTTGTTATTTTCATCCCTTCCTCCCATTCCATCCCTAACTGTGGTTACCTCCGATCTCAGAGAGAGTTATGATACTGAATGGCACTCATATGAGGCACACAATAGACAACAATACATACAATAAACCCATTGAATGGCCGTTAAATAAAATGTCTGTTTAGGATGGATGGACAGCACTGTGACGAGCGGTTGTGCCCTCCGATCATCAAAGCACAGATAGCTATGTAATAGATGAAGACATAGCTATTGTCATAACATAAAGAGTGTTCGTATGTATTAGCCATAGCTCTCTCTCAGCTGTCTTTCCACTACAGATGAGTTCACACCAAAAGAGTGAAAAACAGAGCCTCTGCTGCCTCTGTCTGTCAATGCATCTGCCTGTGCCTATGCCTGTGCCGCAGAGATAATCCCTTCAGGTCGGATAGTTTGCAATAAGTGGTGCCTTTAATAGGACTTGGATGGCAAGAAAGCATACCATACCTACAATGCCATACCATATGCATACATATTGTGCAAAACACACCGCATATACACATTATATACACATTTTCTCTATTATTAAATGCCGTTTCTTTACCTCTCAACCACTTCTCCTCACATTTAATACATCCACTCAACTGAATATAACATAACAGCTCACATAAGCACCAGTATATGAGCCATGAGCTACAGTAAGGCTGAGAAAATCGCCACATTAACAAAAGATGTATATATGCCTGAGCTGTACAGTGGATATGCCTTTCCAACGATCCGGTGATGGAATTTAAAATTGAATCAATGAATGAAAAATATAAAAAAGAAAAATAAGTCGACAATAAGGGGATGGGATGTCTCTATGCTCTCAATGGCCAGACCGACAACTCTTAAAAAGTTTTTCACTTAAATCTTTCATCGCTTTTAATATTTACATCATTTGAGAGCAAAGAATAAATGCTTTTTAAAAATTTGTTGAATACGTCTGTCCGACCACACAATGAGATATACAATGAGACACACAATGAGAGGAATATATAATCGATTTATTGATTGAAGCAATCATTCAATTAATTACATGACATGTGATCTCTGTTTTAATCACTTAATGAAATATTGGTTTTAATCTAAACCTAATATATAAGAAATGTTTAGATTTTTCATTTGTCAGACAATTGGTATAAAATAGAGGATTAAATAAAGATGTGATTCACTGCTGAAAAAGATTCAGATTTTGGTATTTTTATAAAACAGGGATTAAGTCATTGTTAATGCCATTTGAATTGGACTTCCCTTTAATACAGTAATACTAATACAGATGTGTTGTGAAGATAATGGAAAATAAATTATGAGATTTTGGGACCAAAACTGAAAATTTCCTTTTTTCTCCCTTCGCTCTCTATTCTCTCTCCCTGTGCTTCCCTGAACACTCAATTTTTAATCTCTAGTCACAACTACAGTAAACCTCCCGAAAAACTTTACTCTATTTTTCACTCATAACTAATTTTTTTCACGCTTCGCGTCAATTCAAAAGTTTTTATGGATGTATAGTAAGTATAGTATTATTTGCATTCAAGTGCCAACAATAAGGCCATCCAAATCATAATACCAGTGCCAAATTGAAATACCGCCACATTATATCAATATAACAATAATTTTTCAATTTTTTCAGTTTAATCCAAAGGTTTAAGTTAATCCCTGACCTCAACACACAGTCTTTAAAAATATATTTATTATTATTTCAATGTATTTTTTAATTTAAAAATATTTCAAAACTTTATTTTTTGTTGTGTTTATTATATTTGTGGAGAAATATTTGAACATTCATTTTTGACTATTTTAACTAATCTTGGTTATAATTTTTAATTACATTTAATTTTTGTGAAATTTAAAATGAATTCATATAACAGTTATTCCGGTCAAATATATTTATCACAAAACTGTATTTGATATTTATATTCCAGTCCATATGTATATCTTAAAATGAACTTGATAAATTAGATTTCATTTCTTTAAATATAAAAATTATAACTATTTTATTTGAAAAATATTTTTATTGATTAATTAGTGTATGAAATAAAAGTATAATTAAATTTATTATTGTTTTTCATCAGAAGAGCAATGATTTATGTTTAGATCAAAGTATAGATAAAATTGTAAATTAAAGGTTAAAATAATTTCTTCACAATAGAAGTGAAGCCAAAATAATAATAATCTATTGTATTGTCATTATATGTGAAGTAAAGCCCATTTGGTTTGAGTTAAAGGCTATTACTTTTGCTATTAATTGTCGAGAAATTTAGTGTTTTATAGTTTGAAAATGCAATCCAATCGACAAAATGATGAGAAAGTGAACAGTCGTTGCAATAGTTATATAAAAATAGGGAAAATAGTGCACAGAATGGACAGAGAATTCATTTTATGTGACATTTGATAATAGGCTCCGATGGCAGGCATGGCATGGATGGCATGGGCTATGATTAAGAGGTTTGAGTCAAACTATAATGACATACAAAAAGCTAATTTAAATTTTGCTCTTCTTATGCATTATTTAAATGAAATGCAACTCAAAAGACGTTAGTTTTGGGTTTGAATGCAAAAGATTTTTCATTTATTCAATGATAAGAAACCAATAAAGAGTGAGATATAAAAACTCTGAGAAAGGAGTGGTCTTTCACTTAAAATAAGTTTTATTACAAAAACTGCAAAAATTTTAAAACTTTTCACAATAACTGTTGTAAATCTCAAAAAGGGATGAACTATTGCTTTGCTCTCTCTTTGTGTCAACTTTTCTAAATGTCTTCTTCAGTAGATTCTCTCAGATTTTGAATTATTTGTCCGCTGAGGACAGACATACAACACAACAAACTAATAAACAACTGGCCTTTTGGCCACGCGTTCACTCCATACATACTGTCCGTAATGCACATACAGCTGCCTCTATAGCTATACTGTGAATGCCATTAAATGTGACAAATACTGTATATCACATATAACTGACCCGACACTACATCCCCGGCTCTGCTGTCAAACAAACGAATGCTTTTGAGAACTTAATGAACTTATTTCTGAACAAAACGAAACCATATTCTACCTGTCCTTTGCATAGGTTCATAGGTCCGGATCAATTAAAGTGCACCAGAAGGGGCTAAATGGCAATAAAGATGGAAATAATTGTTGCGCTTTTGGCTATAGAAACCATACTTCTTGTGGGTGTCATAAAACTTTTAAGGGGGCGAAGGGGACGGACAGACAAAACGGGCGGCTTTTAATATTTTTTGATCCCTTATTTTTAGAGGGGATGACAGTATTTGTCTGTTTGACGATTGAGAAACTATTGGTTTGGTTTTACTCTGAGCACAAATTATGGACACAGTTCTGGGAATTGGGTGCAGTCGTACAGCCATTGCAACCATTGCTAGCCATTCCTCAGTCCATATAATACTTCACTTTTTCTTTCGTTTCTCAACTTTTCTGATATTTTTCTCAAAAATTTCGGTCAACTTTAAAGAAGAGCCAAAATTTACTTCTTTTTAGGGGCTTATAATAGAGGGGGAAATGAAGGCACAGATAGATATGCCATATATCTGGCGCACTGGTATATCCAGGCATCCATAGATGAACGTTATATTGCACTGATTTTTAGCCATCAGAGATCCCGTTGTGTTTTGCTTATGGATCTCTTGTCGTAAATCTCTTTGGGACACAAACAGACATGACATGACAGCCCTCGGACCAACCATTCCTCTATAAAGTACTCAAAAAGCATTTCATCTCAAAATACAAATACAAATATATGACAAAAATTACACCCATTTTAATGGTTTAGCTCTGAATACACTTTTATTGCTCTAAAGATCTGATGAGAAAATATTTTAAGATATTATTAATGTATAAAATAAATTGAAACTCAAAACTTGTCAGGGTAACTTTTATTTAGCACTTAATTGTATTTAATGATTGAATTTAATTGTTTTGCAAAACATTTTGATAATTAATAAAAATTATTTTATTTGAAAGAGAGATAAAGAAATGAAAAGTTGTTTTGATATCAAATAATTCAAAACTTATTGTTTGATAAAATCTGTTTAAAATTAATTTGAAGTCAAATTTAAAATTATTTTTTGATTAATTTAACTGAAAATCAAATTTAGATGAAAATCAGTTTAATTTTTGGCCAACTTTCCCGTCTGTGTTATAAACACATTGTTTTGTGCCTCAAATCCTGTGTTTATGTCGAGTGAGTGGTCAGTGCATAGAATAATAGACTTAATTTTTGGGAAAGGATTAAAACTAAGAGTTTTTGTTACGCTATACAAGTGTTCACACGATATAACTTATGGCCTGTCGTACGAGTGATCCGCCGAACCATTGGTAGAGTGAGTGCACAGTCAGTGAGAAAATATATTATTTATGCAAATATTATAATGAATTTTCTGTGTATTGACTTCAATAAAGATTAAATCTTTATATATTTTATACACTTTTTGTATTCACTTATATCCCAAAGCACTTCAATTTTGAGTCAAATATAAATTTATTCAAAAGTTTTACTAAAAACGGAAATTTAACGCAAATTTTTTGGACAAAAAAAGTTAACTTTGAAGTCGAGTCAAGCGCTCAGGTTTTGTAACCTTAGGCTAAGACAGCGATTGTGGCCCAAACCGAAAGTGATTATAATAAGGGAATCATAAAGAAATGGAGAAAAAGGCAAAAAAGTAGATAAATATAAGAGATTTCGGGAAAGTATTTTAGGTTTTAGTCCAGTTTGACAATAGTTTGATTGCATATACCAGGGCATTGAGGGTATCATTGAGGAAATCCCTACCATTTTTATGGTTCACTTTATGGATGGCCTGCTATAAAAATTTTGTGTTCCTTCGCCCCAAAGCCAAACACAGAATACATGATAGAAATCAACTGAAAATCTATCGGTTGTTATACTCTGGGTCTCTGTTTTTAAAAACTATGTTTCACTTAATATAACAAGAGATGAGAGCAAAAAAATCATTTAATTTAATGTCATTTTGTTTATCAGAAAAAGAATTTATTGAAAGTATTGCCGATATTTTGGGCCAAAAATCTTGTTAAGTATTGGCATCGGATCGACAGTGTCTGGTCTGGTATGCAAAACCCAATCACTTATAAAACTTTAACCCTTTATTTCCGAAGGGATTTCGTAATCAATACAACGAAAGAGTTGTTGTTCTGGAGATTCAATCCATTAATAAACCGCAAGAATTCGTAATACTTTCTGAACATTGAGTTCACAGTCGATGAAGAAGTATTGCAATTAAGTTTAGCTCATGAGTGGAGATAATCATTTGGACATCGATTAGGAATAATAATAATTATTATATGAGTTATAAAATAAAATATTGTTTTCATTATATAATAAATATTATAAACAAAAAAACCAATGAATTTGAAATGGATTTAAAAATTAAAAAATGAATGCAAAATGTCAACAAACAATCTTTCACCAATTATTATAATTTGAGCTTAGCTCAAAAAATAACATTGATAAAGTAAAATAAACTTTATATCAATAATAAAGGAAATATAAGATATTAATAATTTTATCAATAGTTTTCAATTATAAATTCACATCAGATCTGTGTATGTGCTCATTGAGTGAACAGTTTTTTGTAATTTTAAAGTAATTTTAAATCTTTTCTATAACTTTCACAAAATATTTGCTTATTTTATGTATTCATAAAAACTCAAACAAATTATAAGTCACGCAAAAAATCGTTTCAAAATAATTGATAATAAAAAATATAATTTCGAGGACATAAACGACACAAACATTTTTTTGCGTGACTTTTGACCGAAAATTAAATAACAGTTTGTTTTAAATTTGAATTTAATGTTTTGATAGACATTTGAAAAATACTCTTATTTTTATTATTTCTCAAATGATTTGTCAATTTCTACTGTTTTGACAAAAAATAAGTGAAATAATTTGCGCTATTTTTATATACATTCACTCAAAGCCCATAAGGGCTTCAAACCTCCCATCCTTTCAAATGGCGGAAAATCTAAAGACTCTTTAATTTGAAAATATTAAACAGAATTCTCATTAAACTAACAAAATATTAGCCCCTTTTGGCCATCACTGCATAATATAGACTATAAGTCTTGTATTTTCAACAAACAGTGAAATAAATTATTCAAAAAATAAATGACTTTTTTCTCAATATTTGTTTTCAAGTCTCTATTTATTATAAAACTTATAAACAATTTACTCAAAACTAATTAAAAGCCAAAAACATAACAAAAAATAATTTCCATAAAAATCATTGAAAGAAAATTTGCAACAAATTTATTGTAAATTAGTTTTTTTGAGGCAAATTTTGAAACAAATCTTTGAACTGAAAAATAATAAATTTTTATTACAAAATGTTTGACTTTATATAACGACTCAACAAATGATTGATATATTGTATACAAAGTTAACATTTAAATGACGACTATTTGTGTCTGAGTTGGGAATTGTGTATAAGATTTCTATTAATAATATTAATTCAATTCATTTTCAATTCATTTGTTTAGATATTTGATCCAAAAAGTGAGAGAAAGTGTGACAAAGAGTGACAAAAAGTTTTTTCAAATAGAGATAAAAGTATTGATAATATCATATAAAACAAGAGTAAACTAGAGTTGAGTTAAGCAATGATTTCTCATAGGATCTGGATCTAAGTGTCTTCATTCATCATACGATACATTTTATTCTGAGTCTCCATTAATTCATTAAAATCTCTTTATCGAAGACCTTATATCGTATGTATGGCTCGAACCCTGAGCTGAGAGAGAGAGAGAGAGAGAGAGAGAAAGAGAG
>JAQGAT010000740.1:0-23750 GCA_034687845.1 Pantelozetes paolii
AGAGAGAGAGAGAGAACAGGTATTACATGATTGAAAGCGAAAGACAACTATTTAAGTGATTTCATAAAATATAACACAAATTTCAAGTTCTTTAAACAGTTTTTTGTTAATAATTTACAAAAATTAGATTAATTGGCGCATTGAGAGCACCAGTAGTTCTGGCTTTCCCTCCACTATCACATACTTTCTCTCATATACTTAAACATCAATTTTCACATAATTTAATGCATATATTGTTCACGTTTTACAGTAAGTCTTATATAACACTTGTATTCAAAACGCTATTAAGGATTGTATTATAAAATAGACTACAGTTTTATCCAAAGAAATGCTTAACTCTTATAACTCTTAAGTAATAATGAGTTTAAATCATAAAAATTTAATAAAATTATAGATATTTTCAAAACAACATTAGTTCCACCAAAACATTGACTGTTAGGCCAAAAAGGCAATAGAGTTGTACTAAAAAGTGCACAAAAATTAGTCTAAAAGTTGTCTGAAATCTGAAGAAAATCTCATTTTTTATATCAAAATAATTGAAGTAATAATAAATACAATTAAAAACCTATTAAAACAATAATTAAATTATTTGTAATTAGATTTTGAGAAAATAGTGAAAACAATATTAAAGTCTAAAAACAATTAATGCAAACAATAATTACTTTTCTGCGAAAAAATAAAACATTTTTTACACTAAAATCAAAACTAAATCTCATTTAATAGAGATATTTATCTCCAGTGAAGGAAAATCTTACAAAATATTTAGGATTTTATGAAATCAATTGAAAAGAGTTTTATATTTCAAATCCATTTCACAATTCAATACCTTTGATGAAGTGCTGTGAAAAAAATGGCACAAAATTTTGTCAAAAAGTGATTTAAACCCCAAAAAGAGGACCCAAAGAGTGATTTAGTGTTCAATAACAATAACCACTGAATCTATTGGTGGTCTTCAGTGTCTGCTATACTTTCCATAAACTCTTTACCTACCGTTCCTCCCATTACTCTTAGTTTGAGAGGCTTTTCAAAGATCTCTTTTACTGATACATATATGGCAGAGGTATACAGACGATGGCCAACATAGTAGTACTCCTGGAGTAATAGGGGGTGTGTTTCACGTCTATCATGTCGTTCCTCAGGGAGTATGCGATCTCTTATGTGATACAAACTTTTTTGTAACAAAATTATACGTTCCCTTACAATGAGGAGAAGAGTACCCCCTTTTGGGTCCCAGGGTCGGGACAGTGCATAGTCTACTTCCCCACACATTCAGACCCAAAGACGGAGCGAATGTTCAGTCCATAAATAGATTTGAATTACTTTTTGCAAAATGAAAGACAATTTTTTTACTTTAAGACTAACTTATTATATATTTTGAGCCATGCCTTCAAGACATGAGAATTAGTCGGAATGGTATCTAAAAATAGATTTTTAAAGCATTTTATCGCAGAATCATTGGATAAGTGACCAAAAAATTGAATTTTATTTAATAGGAAAGAAGAAAAATGTTTCAACTGTTGAACGAAAGCATAAGAAAACATAACAGAGAAATGAATTTCCAATATAATGACCAAAAAAGCATTTCCTGTTTATCGGACGGATCAAAGGTCACAACCAGACCGTGACCTCAAAGATAAACAAAGTCTAAGAACCTAAAAAAAGTTACCAAAAAAATCATCAAAACTTTTGAAACGATTTGCAAAAAAACTCAATAATAAAAAAGGCTTTAAAATAAAACGCCTAACGATTGGCAGAGAAAACACAAACTGAAAGTCAATGTAAAGAAAACTTCACTAAAAATAAAAATCGACTCAAAATTTAATTACTATTCAAACAAATCGTTGTTATCCTTGAAAATAGCTGTCGAAACCTAACATTGAATACAAATAATGAAAAGTTAAGAAAGAAATTAAAATCAAAAATAAATTATCAAATATTAAACGAAAAGAAATAATAAAAATCAAAAATTGTTATACACTTTGAGGACTGGTATTGGAAATAGTAATCAATGTTTAGCTTAAGTGCAGAAAAAAAACTTGAAAACCATTTCTGCTTTTTATATAAAGTTTTAGTCAATAGTTATCATTCAATGTAGTCTTTAGGCGATGGGTAATATCACCGCTAAAATGAGATGCACTGGTAGGCAGTGGTGTAGCTGTAGATTAAATAGTGGTTTAGTTGAGAATAGTTTGCGAATTGAAAACTCAAGTAATTATTTATCAAATACTCTGAAAGTTATCTGATTTTAAATGCATTCAAAATTTCATTGCATTTGAGATTTGAAGTGAAAATATTTTGCGCAAAAAAAACTCAATCATTAATTAAGTTATAAAGTAATGACTCTAAAAGTCTGTTCATTATTTCAATCAATGATTTGTATGAAAATATAACAAAAATATTGATTAAACATAAAAATCAGTCATAAAATGAATGTTTGACTTAAAAACAAAAAACAATAAAAGCTTTTTGAAAACTGAATGAAAAATAATTGTGTTTTCAGTCAAAAGCATTCAATCACTCAAAACTGAAATATAAAATATTGTTTGAAATTTAATTGAATTAAAATTGAATTAAATAAACAAAAACAGAGAAAACCCACAGAAAATGGTTGCAAACAAGTGTTAGGACTAACGGGAAATGTATTGAAAAAAAATATCTCAAAGATTAGGAAAACATTTTTTAAATGTTTAAATCATTTCATTTGAATGTTTTGCTGAAAATCAATAATTCAGTGCAAAGTCAGTAAAATAGTTGTCTAAAAGTCAGAGGAAAAGTAGATTTTCAGTGAAAATGTAATGAAAACCAATTTTGGAAATGAATTATTTGAAACTCATAAACATTGGAGACATTTCTCAGACACCACAGACTTTGAAACTTTGAAATGCATTTCAAACCTCTGTTTCCGTTTCATTAAAGCCTAAACCATATATTGAAGACATCAAACAGTGATCCCGAAAGTCAGACCAATAAAAATTAGGGGCAAAAGTGCAAAGACTAAAGACTATACTCAGAGATAAAAATGCAATAATAATGTGTAAATCAAACGATGAATACATAACACAACACATGATATAAAAGTTTGTTTTTAAAGTGAAAACTCTTAAAAAATTTGTTATAAATTGCAGTCAAAGTGAAAATATTTTTCAATAAATAAAATCAAAACTGTTTTTCTCAGAAACAGTGTCTGAACTGCTCTGCAGTCTTGAAATAGTGATTTGCAAAACCCTTTCAATAGACAACACATAACTCTCAGACATATTATATATTATGTACTATTTTAAGAGGGAGAGTGAGAGAGCTGATTATCAGATATCATATCTGGGTCAGTTAAAGGTCAAGTATAATAGATATATCACTAATAAAAATCGTTTTGCAAACAAAAACTGCTTTTATTTGCAATAAAATACATAATTAATGAAATTTAAAGCCAAAAGAGAGTGAAAATCAAATTGAGTTGAAAACGGTTTACAAACACAAACAACAAAACTATTTTATACACCAGTAGTGGTGAAAAAAAAAACTCAAATTAAATGGTTTTGCAAATTAAATAAAAACCATAAAATGGTTTTTGAATTAAAGTTTATTTGAAAATAAATCTTAATCTTTGAAACAATGAAAAACAAATTAATGTAAAACTCAATCCAAAAGTTGATTCAAAAAATTCATTTTTTTTAATATCTAAATGAAAGACAAAACAAAAGCCAAAAACAAAACATTTTTGAATACATGAAAAGCATTGCGTGTTTTAACACATAATAATTGTTATCTGAAAAACATAAAAGTATTTTTTCTCATCAACAAAATTGTGCACAACTTTTCTCCTATTTATTTAATTTTCAAATATTTTTTTACATTATTTTCATTCAATTTTTCATAATTTTGATGGAGTGCTCGCACCTGCAGATCGGCACAGGTATGCTTCCATTACACACAACAAGTGCTCCAATGGGAAGAGAATTAGGGATTGAATTCAATTCAATAGAAAACATATTTTTTCGTTAAAATACTGAAAAATCGTTTCAAATAATTAACAAAACGTTTGAAAAGAGAGAGAAAAAACAGTTTTATGTGATATTTATTGTATGCCATAAGAAATATAGCATTCAATAGGAAAGTGAATCCAATAAGAGGGGGAACGACATGTATTTGCACAGTGGTATCGGTGCTCGACATAGAGGTCTGATAATAGAGGACTCGCCTTATATTGAAATTTAGGCTTTTGGGACACAAAACAACTTTTCAATAGAAAGTGAGTGAAAGTTAAGGAATAATTGTCTGAATATTCAAAATGTCTAAACATTTGCACAAAAATATTATGCATTTTCTTTGCAATTAATGCAAATCCAAACAAACGCTTAATTATATTCAATAGTTATTTGAATTCAAAAACATTTATAAAAATCACAATTTGTGTTCAAAAACGAGAAAATAAAAGGAAAAGTAGTTTACGACTGAAAATAAGCGATACTTTTCTCGCAATGCTTTTACACTTAAATAAAAGGAGAAAAATATTTTTACTTCAATACTCTGTGTGAAAGTTGTGTTGATTTTAATCGGTTTAACACAACTGAGTCCTCATTCAAACAGAGCTGTCGTTCCCTTTAATAGGGATATTAGGGCTCAAAATGGTTTTGAAATTAAAATCCAAAACACAATTACGTTTCGAGACTTAAAAAGCGATTTAAATATTAAGTCTTAAATAGTGTTTAAAATTTTAGTTCAAAAACATAGACTTTCAGCAAAAATATCTGAAAATAAAGATAACATTAAAAAAGAGGTTTAAATGTGAAAAATCGTCCGAAAATTTGTTTGACTCTGTCCTAGACCTCAATCAAAAGCTGATATGAAAACTAAAACATTAAATAAAAACTATTCTTAATATAAAACTCATTAAAAGTTTTTAGTTTTGATTAACAAAAAAGAGTTGAAAACGAAACTCAAATCAAATCCGAATTCAGGACTAAAACTAATGATTAAATGCTTTTTGAAGAAACAAATAAAAACTTAAATTCAATGAAATGAAAACAAAAAACTCAAACAAAAGAGAAATTAAATCAAGAAATCAAAAGAAAAGGTGATTTTATTTTCAATAAATTTAAATCAATTAATTATATTCACAGTGTTTTCAAAAAACTGTTTGAAAATATCAAGACTTCTGTTGAATATTAAATGAAAATATAATTTCAACAAAAAAATAATAAAATATTTTAAAAACACTAAAAATTAGGAGCAATTGAATGGCAAATGAAAAACGTGTGGAACAGAGGCTCTGGTATTATAATAGAGACTAAAAAATTAGTTCAAATTAATCAAAAGCAATAAAAACTGATATCCTGTCAGATGAATAAATTAAGGGGCTATTAAGGGGCTGTGCTGTGCAAATGGGACAATAATACCGATCCTATAACTAGATTTATAAAAACAAAATATCCCCTGATTTTCAGTATAAGAAAGTATAAAAAGTCAAAAACAAGTCTAAAACACATTTTTTTGATTGAAATCTATACACACTTTATAATGAAATCCTCTATTATTGTACACATGATTACCCCCTGAATGCAAGAATACACTGATCCCTAGCTTTTGGTAAACATTTTCTATCCAATCGTTGGCGCAAAACAACGAATACATTGAGAAAAAACACATTTTATTATCAGATTTGACGACAATTTCGTTGAACAGAGAAATTAATTCACTTATAATTCATTCAAATAAAGCAATCATTTATTTATTTGCAGCAAAAATATTAATCATCAGAAAAGGGGATGAAAAGTGTTTTTTTGGGCAAAAGTTTATCAAAAGTATTCACTGAAAAAACAAAAACACCTTTTCATGCAATAGATTACAAGTAATGCCTAAAAAATGGCATAAAATCTCATAATTTATACAAGAATTTGAAATTTTGAAGAAAATATTTACTCAAAAATCAGTTTTTCAATTAAACGTCAAATAATATTTGTTTTCATTTTAAGCAGATATTGAGTGAAAAACCCGATTGAAAACTATTGTCAGAAAAGATGAGTCAATAAAACAACGAAAAAAATAATGACTTTTTAATACAAAAAACTTTTTCCCCTCTTTTGTGGACTTGTATTTCAATCGCAAAATATGAGACAAAAATACAAATCAAAACAAAATGATTGAAATATAAATCAATTTAATGGCAAAACAGGAATTCATTTTCACAAACACTTAAATGATTGGACAAAATGTGACACAACTTTGTGAATATATAACACAATTAAGTGCTTCACAAACCAAACTATACAACAGTTTTTGCTATCAATTTCTCATTCATAACAATAATGTAAACCATTTTTGCAGACAAATAGGTATTCAATAAGTGTTTCAAACGATTCAATCGATTAATGAATAATTCAATCAATTTATAGACAATTAATGATTAATTCTCAGATAAAAAGGGGGTATTTTGGGCACTGGGTCTCAGTGAATAACCCTGAATACTGGGGGGAAAACGTGCATAACCAGGATAACAGTGTAAATGTAGGTGAAAGCAACATTAAAAACACGCTTTACTGAACACACACTGAAAACTTTTTTGATGACAAAAATACCCCCTTTTTTATGAGAATTTAAGGGTGACTTTGAGGGGCAGATGACATACCATTAGACGTATTATCGCATTCAGTAATTATGGTCTCATTATTGAAGCCATCGATTCTGTCATCAATGGTATCATTGTTTTGGTCATCGATGGCACCGACAGTACTGTCCATACGGTTGTCATTACTAGTGATTTGATTACTGTTTGTATTGTCGCCACTGTTGTGGCCATTATGAGGGGTATTATCACTGCTCTGAACGGTATTATTGTTTTGTTGGCGCCGTTCGGCCAACTGTTCCCCCAATTCCTCTCCAGAATCGGTAGAATTGATTAAATTATCGGATTCTTGGCCACCATTAAGGGTGCCATCACTTCCTCCACTCTCACCACTGATTGTCAACATAGTTAACAGTACTTCTGCGGCAAAAGCCCCTGATTTTAGTCCTCTTCTCAATTACGGTCCAATAATCAGGGGTTGAAATGCAAACAAATTGATTGAAAACATTTGAAACGATTATTAAAATAAATGTTTTGTTTATTAGTATAATAATTGAATTAAAATGATGAAAACACCCCCTTTTTAAGGGTCACAAAACAGCAGTCAGTCTTCAATCACTGGAAACATAACTAAAGAAATGATTTTTTGTTTTAATTTTTTTGAATTTATTTTTAGTTTTCATTCAATTATCGGATGTTTTGGCGAAAAAACTGATTGTTTTTTGATTGAAATGTTTTGTCAGGACTTAGTGTTGACAATACAGTGAGTCCTTTGCAGCGCTTGTAGTGCTTATCCAATAGTCAACTGTTGACTCATTTCTGTACATCCAGTCTGTGGTAAACACCGCTAATCCGGTCAACACTTAAACAATTTAACGATTGACTCATTTCTCACTGTATTTAGTGTTAATTGCATTCAATTGAATGGTAAACCAGTTGTTGCTAACTGTGGGTCAAATCAGTCGAGACTTGACTTTCACTTTTGATGTACGACTGAATGCAGTGCTGGGTTTGAATGCCTCACAGTATCACACATATAGAGGTGACACCGGTTTCCATGACTACCAGTCTATCACTACTTTTACTGAACACTGGGTCACGCCTTCCCTCCAGTCCTCGATAAGGGAATGGCAGACACAGAGACCTCTAAAGGAAAGTAAAGTTAACTTTTAATTTGGGTTCTCATTGTTTCAATCAATTAATTACTGTAATATAAGACTATATTTAAATGATCTTGTTGCATTTAAATTGCTTAATCGTGCACAATAATCAAGGTTAAATTAATAATAAACTTTCAATGCTAAAATTAGATTATTGAGTTTGTCGTTATTTAATATTGCATTGGTCAATTAAATAATTTAATGGATAAAATTGAAAATCATCATGATACGGTAGATAATTTAATGATGCTTGGTTATTGTTGATAATACTTAAATGATCTTTGTTAATTTTTTTTTAGTGAATTAAAAATGAGTTGCAAAATATTCATCTGTTTATGAGTTAGGAAAGAGCGGGAAGCGATTAAAATATAGCTAACTTTCCCTGAAGTGTCAATGAAATGATAATTTTTGGTCAAATATGTTGAAACAATGATTTAATCCCAGAATCAGTTGTTTTCTTATTAACTATATCTCAACTCCAGAAACATATTAACACTTATTTAGTAATGATATCTAATCTCAAGAAAATATATATCTTTTGATTCAAAACAAAAGTTTTTGAGCGAAAAAAAGGTCAAACGGTTTGCAGTTTGAGTGAAAAATAAACTATTTTTTTGGTGTGAAAGACAATAACAATAATAAAATTATTAGTGTTTTTCCTTACAATTAGTTCATAGGATATTTCAACACAAGAGATCATCAGTAGATAAGGATCTCAACTGTTCGGAGACATTAATGAATTTAAAATTATAACTATTTTTTCTTGTTTTCAATTGCTTTCAAAAAATAAATGATTTTTGTTATAAATTATTGTTTTTTTTTGTGATTGAGTGCCAGTTGTGCACAAAAATCTCTACTGTTGTTAAGTCTGAGTTACGAAGAAGCGGAGGATTACTGCAATAATATTTGGTATATTTATCTCCTTTTGTCTAACAGTGCTCTTTTGACTGCAGGCACGGCTCACTACCAGCCAATCCTCCTATTCCTGGAAAGAGTCGGCAGTACTTTATAAATGTTTAACAGTTATACTAATAATGCAATTAATTTTAATTATATGTCTTTTGAAATATTTGAACCATTTTTCAAAGGGTGTAACCAAGAAAAGGGTAGAGCCATCATATGACCTGCCTTGGATGGCACTGGTAATTTACAGTATCTACAAATAATGGTCATATCACTGATGAGAAAATATAATTACGTTAAATCTCTGTGACCTATATTTTCTGGATATTCTACTTTGATGATCAAATTTGTCAATAGCCTTGCTCAGTGTTGCTATTATATTACCTTGATAACTATAAAAGATTGGAGAAAGATTAAATACTCAGCATTAAAATCAATACTTAATAATGGATTAAAACATAAAATTAAATGTTATTATAAGTTATCGTTGTTAGGAGTAATACCAATGAATTATATGTGACCCCGGGTGCACACATGGCATCCCTTTTACGACATTTATATTCATTAAAACTGGATTTGAATTAATTGTTTCGCAATTAATTAATATTATCTCTTATTTGAGTAATACATTCAAGTAATATATATGGAGAATACATAAGAAACTAGGATTAGATTTACATTGGTAATATTTAAGACCTTGAAAGAGATACTCATGAGATACTCCTTTCCGCACATTAGAACACAGGATAGAGGAAAGGAGTATAACTTTCCATCCCTTGC
Organism: Pantelozetes paolii; assembly: GCA_034687845.1. NCBI lineage: Eukaryota > Metazoa > Arthropoda > Arachnida > Sarcoptiformes > Oribellidae > Pantelozetes > Pantelozetes paolii. The sequence goes on from JAQGAT010000740.1 coordinate 9,406, forward strand.
ACTCATCTAATGGTTATTTACTTCAAGAATATTAATGTTTATACACAACTCATATCTCATATGACTCGCAGTGAAAGAAACGCATCGTTTGAAAGCAATATGAGTTGTAATCAATCAAAAATCCTTTGACTTTTAAACTCAACACAAAGTTATTTGAGTATCAGTTATGCAAATGATATTTCATTACTGAGTCTACCATAAAGTTATTTCACCAGTGATTCAAGCATTTACTCTAATCTTTGAAATTCTAACACTTTTTTTGCTCTCAAACACAAAGCACTCAAATATAGTTCACTTTTTTTATTCATTTACTGCTATTTCACTCATATTTTAATGCATTTCAAGTATTTTGAAATCATTTGCAATTCATTGCAAAATATATTTTATTTGAGTTTCAAAAACAGATTAAATCTTATAATAAATTTTAAACAAATCTTTAAATCAATTATTAATTGCATTGAAATTGTAATGCAATTCAATTCTCAACGAAAGTATCGTTTGGTTTGAAATTAATTAAAACTGAAATCTAAGACATTAATAGGAAATTAGATTTTATTTATAGATATTCTGGAATATATTTTTGAAGGAAAAAAGTTGTTTTTAACTTTTAAATAGAAATAAATGTACAATGTTAAATTATGAAATACATTGTAACTAGGAACAATAACAATTTATTGCTTAAAAGGTGAGAGGAAAATATGAATACTTATGTTTTGTCGGTAATACCGGTAATCAGAGAGTCTGTGAGTATGAACAAGGAATGGGACAATGTATATAATTTCAATTTCCCTGGTTAACTTTAGACAAATAATATTTATTAAGATATCTTGATATTTACACCGGAGTATAAAGTATATGAAAAATTCCTGATCAGTGATTGTCAGATTGAATTTGTTTAAGTATTTTACCATGCTAGACCACTAATGTTGACTATATGAGAGTAAAATAATAGGGGTTATTTGAAACTACAGTATAGAGTCTTTTGTTTACCGTCTCTGGTAAAAAAAATCAAACTAATAATATTGATAAACGATAGAGTGTCAATTTATAACATCACCCTTCTTCAATAAATTTTCAAATCTGTCGAATGCTTTAATTTGATTTATGGGAGGGTTTGGTCATAAAAGTTCAATATTTTGTGCAAAACCTGTCAAAGAATTACCGAATAAAAGCCAAATATATGTATTGTGTATAAAATATCGGTAAATATACCTTTGATTTCAAATCAATTATTGCCGAAAACTTATGCAATTCTATATAAACACTTCAAATATGAGTTTAATTTACATAATGTCTAATATTTCTTCGGAATATCCACTTTGTAAAAATACCTATTACTTTTTCAATGCGATTATTTTGTTTCCATAAAGTATTTGTTTAATTGTTTATGAGATAAGGAAATTGAAAATAATTTTCTATTGGTTTAAACACCGAAGAGTTGACCAGAACTTCATATAAAACCAATGGATTTTGTAATCTTTACTTTTTTTCAGGATTGTTTAAGAATTCATTGATTTTTGAGTTAATTTTAAACAATATTCACATAAGAAATGACAGAAAACCAAGAAATTGATGCAAAAGTCATAACTAAAGGTAAGTTTTCATTGCATTTTGAATTATATTTATAAATGAAAACTAATTTTCATTTCATTCAAATATTTAATACAACTTTTATTATAAAAGATTAAATCAATTGTTAGTCCTGTACTCCTAACCTGCCCTTCCTTTATCACAAATACCTCTTCTCTGCGATAATACTTATAATGATTTTAATTTTATTACAATTATTTCAATATTAATATTAATATTATTTGTTGTTATTTCAGATCCAAATGACAATAACAACAAAAATGATGAATTGAAGAAGGAAAGAATTCACTACAAAAGGACCCTCAATTGTATGGGACAAACAGACAATGGCTATCAATCGACTGCCAAAAAAGGTAATGAATTTATTTTATTTAAATATTTTGTAAATAATTTCAATTCATATAAATATTAAAAGTTATTTATTATATACTGTATATATATTTTTAAGAGGGGGTTGAGACCGCCAGAGACAATCACAATGCTGCTACAAATGACCCGGGACAAGCAGACAAAAATCCATAATTCACATCTATTTCCAATCGATTACATGTAAAACATTACATATTTTTACAAATGAGAGACAATTGGCTAATAATTTGAATATTACATAACATTCAACATAAATGTCAGAAACAATAATAAAAACCAATTTTCAGTTGTTTTCACAATTTTCATGAGTAGTTATGTTTGTGTCCTTAATTTGAAAACCAATTTTCATTTAATTTGATTTTTAGGTCAAAAAATGTGTTTCACTTTCGCCTCAAAAATGCAAATAAAAAAATGCCATTTGAAACACAAATAAAACATTTTATTTCACATTTTATTTGACTTTAATATTGATTTTACTGTAAATTGTTTTAAACATTATTTACTGAATAAAAATTCAAAATATTTTTCAATAAATGTCATTAAAATAAATCAAAACTACATTTGCTATTGATTTTGAAAATTGATTAATATCTCATATTTTTTGATACAATTTTGACCTCTCTTCAAATCCAATGCAATAATTTATGCCCAAAATAAGCAATCAATTAATGTTTAGATAGCATTGAATTCAATAAAACTAATAATTAAAAAGTAATTCAATGTCTGTATTGAATAACAGAATAAATTAAATAATATAATACAGTATTAAAAATTACCTTGTTACTAACTTTTACTAATTGATGTATCCTTGATCAGTGTATAACATTATGAATATCTCATAATTAAAACTTATTTTCAACAATATTTCACTTAATTTTCTGATTTAAACAATAAATAACTGAAAACTATAGACAAATGAAATGTTTTTCTTTGCGATCAGTGTTTAGTTTGTTTTGATTTTAATGAATAAAGTGCTCAAAAAATAGCATTCAATCCAAATGTTTGGCAATTGTTTGCACAAAATAGGTCTTAAAATAATTGCAAAACAAAATAAGAGAGAAATTTATGGATTCACTAAAAAACTTATATATTTTCCGCTAATTTCACACAAAAACCATTATTTCTCACTCTCTTCGAGGTCTCCAGAGATAAACAAGTTTTCAATTTTTCACATATTCTTTGTTTAAAACACTTATTTTCAAAGTAAAGACCAGACGAGAGGAAAGACATTAAGAATAAGTGGGCGTTATTTGAGAGTTGGATCAGAAATGGGGGGAAAATTTGACTTTTCTGCGTTAGTATAAAATTCAAGTCAATATAATCAGGGGTTACCAGGATTTGGATGTAATTGAGGGGTTGGTAGAAATCTGGATGCCTTTAGATATCACACCTTACACCTGCATTAAATAACCTATATTGAAAGGGGATTTCATTCACTACAACCAAGGTTATAAAACTACCTGTATTTTGCTTCGATAAAACAGGGGCTTTATATTATATATTCAATTGAAGACCCCCTGGGAAACAATAATAAGTAAGAAAAATGTGTTAATTCTTCTGTTTTTGTTGTTGTTTAGGATGAGTTCACATTTAGGTGCCTCTCATTACTGTCCTATTTGACAAGGGATGGGGAGTCTGGAGAAGCACTGGTAGGCTAGATGTGAGAACTATAGAGCGATTAGATTTGAGATAAATTGAATGATTGCTGAAAAATATTATTTTATTTCAATTGAAACTTATTTTTACATTAATTAACTCAAAAATGCAAAACAAGTTATGCATCAAAAAAATTGTTTTATTTATTCTTGTTTTGAGTTTTTATTCACTAATTATCACCAGTGATGGGAACGGCTGTCCTTGAGTACAGTTCCACAGCACTTATGGTAATACTTCCGGGGCTTAAATGCCATCACTATTTCAGGAGGTTTTTGGGGAAGGAATGTTAGAATCGGTTGAAATATATTCATAATGTTTGCAATAGTTATTGGGTTTTGTAAGACTCATCTGAGAGAAAGGTTTTCTCCCTATTTATAGAAACTTCAATATTTGATGGATGAGATTATTTTTACCAAAAAGGGTTTGTTTAGCACTTTGTCAACAAATCGTTGGGAAGACATTGAGAATTGAGTCTCAGTTTCAGACAAAGAAAATAAAGTTTTATTAAACAATATTTGTTTGAAAATTTAGCAAATTTTGCGATAAAATCCAGAAAACGATTTATAATTTTTCAACAAAAACCAGAATTAATTTAAACCAAAAGTTTGAATCCAATCATCAGTTTAACGGATTGTTTGAGAATAAATGAAATAGAAATTAATGTAAATCTAAATTTGATTGAATGAGAAAAATGTCAGATATTTGCGATAAAAACATCTCAAATACAATACAATAAAACATTTAATTCAAACATAAAATAATATATTTTTTTTTGTATATTATTAACAACTAATCAAATATTACGTATTGAGACCAAAACTGATTTAATTGGGTTAACAACAGAGCCATTGAATTGATTTATATTTAATGTATTACTAGTTATATAAATGACAGACAAATAGCAAATAATTCAATACAAATACTGAATGAAAGTTTTCAAATGAAATTTATTTCTCTATTGAAGTATCGCTTAAAGGGTTTTGCGATTATATTTCAAAAGATTTTACTATTTTTTTGCACAGATTTGATATGAGATTAAAAAAAATATTCAACGTTTACAACAGATATTTAAAAAACAGTTTAATTAACTTATATTTAATATCAAATGCGAAATCAAAATGAAATATTTGTTGAATCCATGACAATGAAAGTAATACTCAATTAACTACTCTATCATAATATACCCCTTAGTCTTAATTTTTATTCTTCGACTGCACCCAATCCTTCCCAAACACGTTATACCCCTTATCACTGAGCAGATGAGGAAAAGTGTTTTTCCTCTGCAATCAATGTGTTTTGAGATTACATTTGTCTCTCAGACTCTCATTACTATTCCTATCATATAATTCATGTAATTTCCAGAAATTGTATTATTTATTCATAAGTTTTATTGCTTTTTGAGAAATATATAAAACTTTGAGAAAACTATTGATTGATTACGAAATAGGATTAAAGATAAGAGTATTTTATTGAATAGATTTGCGAACAAAACATACTTTTAGGCTTTGGTTGTCGTAAAAAGTCTCTAACAATAGGATAAGGATTTCTTAATATGTATTATAATATGCGTAAGATTTTCACCACTTTTCATATGGATATTAGATATTTTAGAAATAGTAGGTCTTTGCAGGTCTGGGTGTTTGCGAGTTTGTGCACTAGAATACCGGCCAAAACTCTGACAAATATGACAAAAGGTTTCATTTTTGTTCAATTGAATACACAATTCGGAAGCGATTTTTCAATTGTTGTCTAAAAAAGTGAATAATTATTACATATATTATACAAGAATTACTGATAATCTATAGAAGCTTTGGTGCAAATGTTTGGCCTAATTTTGAAGCGCACCCGACATCCCGGTGCTCAGGAAAAGTGAATTTCGTTTGTTGTGTGAAAGGAATTGCTTGTCAAACAAACGCTAAATCGGTTTTCATATCATTTGACTTCAAATGAAAATCATTTTCAATCTTAAGGGGAATTCTTACCAATATTTAAGTGCTTTTAATTACCCCTGAAATTAGTAAAGATATAAAAACTTTGTTTGTATTCAACAATCAATTCACGAATAAATTAAAAATTCAATTAAAAATTTCTTATCAAATATTATATCATTTGTATGACTCATACAATCGTATAATAAGTTTGTTTCAAAATAGTAATAATTTTAATGAAATTAAAGATTAATTTTGATTTTTTTGTGTTTATTTGTTCCCAAAATTGATGACAAAAGTCTTGAACATTTTGAAAAAACAACTTTTTGTCAGTTAATTAACAAAAAAGAGTTAATTATTTGAGATTAAGTTCAAAAACAATTGTTTCTAACGTTTGATAAGCAATGAAAACCTCATTTGAATATTAAGTGATAATTGGATTTAATTATCAAATTAGTTGTGATTTTCTACTAAATTAAAGTTCAAATGAAAATTGTTTTGCATTTTCACTGATAATAAAAATTCATTTCACTTTCATAACAATACATTTCAGTCTTAGTCTTGAAATTAAATTATTGTAAAAAACAATTTCATTATTAACTGTCGTTTGAGACCTAAATAACAATCTATTAATTGACTTAATGTTAAGGTTTTTCAGAGCAATTCATTGCAATATTATATTCACTTTTAATGAATAAAAAGTTGTATTTTTTTGCAATTATTTATAATTAATGCTTAGTTTTGTGAATATTTAAGACTTTATTCAATTTCAACTAAATATTAGGGTTTTTGTCAAAATATTTATTGCATTTTAATTACATTTTTATTTTTTCAAATCAATTCATAACTAATTTAAACGAAATAAAAATTGAAATAAAAAGCGATTTCAAAACAATTTTTCCAAGTTTTTCACATAAAAAGTTAATTTAAATTAAAATATTATAAAATATATTTTAATTTCATTAAAAGTGATTTAATTATAATATGATCAAGGAGAAATAAAATAAGCATGCAAAAAATAATCCAAAAAATAATAAGACTGATTTCAAATTAAAATAAACTTTTATTTTATATCAATTAAAGATTTAAAGCAATTATTGTTTTAATTAATATTTAGTTTTATTTACAAAATACTAAATTAAAACTAATTTTAAATGAATTAAAGATTTAATTAAAAAACAAAAAACTTTGAAAATACTATGAATTGAACACAAAATGCCATCTTTTGGATAATAAATACACTTTCACTGCAAATACTGTTCACATAAAGTGTACACACATTTAAAGGGGGAGAGTATTAAGTGATTTATATTTGTTTTAAGGGGTAAAAGAAAAATCGTAAACATGAAAGGGGGTAAAAATAATTATTGAATGAAAACGAACTTGCTTCAATTTGTCAACAAATATTTGCCAACAATGGCCACAAATAAAAAACAGGTGTAAACAGGGGTCTAAATATTGGCATTGATTTGGTTTCGTTGTCTTTGAATGACTTGAAACCCATTTTGACATTCAATGAGTGATTCAGTGTTTGTTTGAATCGTATGTTAACTGCAATTGAATGTCAATCACAACATCGGAAACAATTACCGGACTATCAGGGGGTGAGTCGACAGCCGTTTCGCCCCCTCTTAGTCCACAGACGTTGAGACTGAAGCTGAAGAATAAAAGTGAAGACCAGAAGAAGGTTTCCTTCACTTCGGAGACCATAGATAACGAAGGTTTGGGCAAAAAGTCCTCCAAATGTTGTTGTGTTTACCAAAAACAGACACTTTTTGGCGACGACTCTGAAGAGGAATCCGACGGCGAGTCTGACCACTGCTTCGGCCACAAGAAGGGACAGAAGTGTCCCCACAATAGCACTGAAGACAGGGATGACTGCAAAGACAACAAACCCATTGATTGCCACTAAAAGGACATGAAATCAAAGATTAACTCATTTTTAGTCTATTTTTGATTACTTTTTGTCATTTAATTGAAAATAATTTTTGTATTTATTATTTGTTTTGAATTTTATTTTCAATTTTAAACTAAATATTAATTAAAAACTAATATTAAATGAAAATTATTTTAAAATAATTAAAAATATTATTAAAAATTGTTTTAAATTTATTTAAACTATAATTAATTTGAGCTGAAATGAGTGGAAAAAATTCAATTAAGGTGATTAAATTAAATTAAATTTAAAACGCACCCTGGCACAGGTACTATACATGTGGTTCCGTGGTGTAGTGGTTATCACGTTTGCTTTACACGCAAAAGGTCCCCGGTTCGATCCCGGGCGGAACCAAGGTGCTTTTTTTTACTTGTATTTCAAATTGAAATGTTCATATTTTTTCATCAATTTTTGGTGATTTAGTGAAAAATTAATATTTTTATCAAAATATAAATCCGTTTTAAACGTCAAAACAGTTTTATTACTCCTTTTTTCAATGTCATGAAACACTTCTCTCTCATTTGAAAATTTACCGCAAGGTTACTCTTAATCAAAATTATTCACTACCCTTTCGTAGATATTAATGATTAAGATTTAATCCGAGGATTAAGTGAACAAAAGGTGAAATCAAATATCATTTAAATTTCCGTTTCATTCAAATGATTCAGAAATGCATTGAAATATAGGTTTCAATACAAATAGCGGTGATATTTAAAACTCTTATTGATATTTCAGTAACCTGGATCATATTTCAATACCTACCAGTGCTCTCATGTGATCACTTCCGTTAGTTTAGTCAACAAACCGGATATCGATATACAAAACACAATTGAAATAAACATTAAATAAAAATAAAATACCTTTTATACTGAGATCACCACTAAATGGAGACAATGAGGAACTGGTGGTCATTAGTGACCGCAAATAAAGGCCAAACCTATTACTCAATTAAATTATGATTTCGTCTTTTATTTCAATCAAACAGTCGTTTACTTCAGATAAAAAAGTTTTTGTTTTGTCATTCAAAAGAGAAAATCAAATATAAAATGAAATAATAAATTGTTTTTTATATAACAATCCGTTTTTGAATTGCAATCCAATAGAGAAACAAAAAATCTGTTTTCAGTTTTTCGGAAACAAATTACTAAACAATTGAATGATTTTAAGCCGAAATCCAATTCAATTGTCATTAAAAACCGATTTCTAATCAAAATATAAAATCAGAAATGAATTCAAAAAACTAAACGTTTTTCTCATTTTTTGACTTAAAATTATTTTAAACGAAAAAAAAACTGAAGATTTTTTATTTATTTATTATTTACCCCTTATTATTGAAGGGGGGTTTGTCTGTTGGTTGTACGGAATTGGCTGCGCTTTTGGCTACCGGTGCTGTATTGGCCGGTTGTGCCGAACTGTTCTTCTGGTCGTTCCAAAACTTTTCAACCTTTCAATCAATAATTAAATTAAGATTTTAGTCAATAATTAAAATCAAAAAACGACTGAAATGTCTATAAATTTATCACAAAATTGATTGAAAGCAAAATCAGTTTAAGTGAAAAGTGAACCTGTTTTGTGTGAAAACACTCATTGATTCATAAATTTCTGGCAATTTTTGATAATTTTTGTTTTGATTTTGCGATAAATTAATAAAACTTTTGATAAAGAAAATTGAAAATCTGTTCAAAAATGAGTGAAAACTGAAAACAAATACCAATTTTCGCGTATATTTTAGTGAATCCTGAGTTGAATTGGCTCTGGATTTAAGTGCCGAACAGTTGTCCACTTTATACGGCGGCGTAATTCTGACACTATTGTCCACTATTATGTTGTCTCCGTCCCAACTGACCCCCACATCCCTGTGACTAACAATTCAAATGAATAGCAATTAGTTTTGAATACAATTTAAGTCTAAAAACAAATTTACGTTTTATTCAATTGAATCCAGAGTTTAATCCCCTCTCCGGAAGCGCCGGCATTGAAGGCCTCGACCAGTCGTTTCCGTTCATCCACTGCACGACGACATCGCTCTTCGACCTCAAGAACAATACAATTGAGAGTAAAATCGCAATCAATGGACAACTGAATCAATGAATACCTTGGATGTACTGATCTGTGGTAACTGAGTGTCGACCACATCCTCTCGTTTCACCTCCTTTTGAATCGTCACGTCTTTAACAAACTCCAGATTAAGACAATTGATGTCATTATGGTTTGCATTGCCGTCATTGCTGGTGCTCTCTGGGAATGGTATGCAATCAATGGTTACAGTGATTAGAGGTCTCAAGCGATCACTTACTTAAGACAAGCAATCGTTTGTTGTAATCAAAGGCAATGACTTCGCCCTCGAGTTTGTCATCAAAACAGGTGACACACGAGACCAGAGACCCGACGGTAAACATGCATTCAGTGATGTCATCGGTTGCCATCATTTCATTGCAAATCAGTCTCATTTAGGGATCAATTGATTACTTCCTCTTCAGTCTCTGCCCAACAGATGCAACGGTTAGCCAATTCAGGGGGTATTTCAAATTCAGAGCCAATTCAGGGGTATTTGACAATTCAGAGCCAATTGCGTGAAACCAGGTTTAGTTTAGTCTCCGTTTCAATCATTAGTAATGTTTTTATTATTAATTAATAATTGAAAACAAAATTATTTTAAAACTTATTTTAAAATTAAAACTAATTTTCAATAAAAAGTGTAATTATTTTTAATTAAAAATAAAATTAAATTTAATTAAATTTAAATAAAAAATTGTTTTTATAAATGCTTTTAATGACTAAACAATTGAATGTATTTTTATAAAAGATTTTCAAATAGTTTTAAATAATTTTTAAATTAATTAAAAGTATTTTTGTTTTAATTTTAATCTAAAAATTCAATTAAAAAACTGTTTTCAGAGTTTTAACTGAGTTTTACATAACGTGTGAACACATTATGTGTTTACAAATCAGTGGAGAAGACATTACCAGACAATAGACAATATATGGACTCATACTTATAGTACGTGTACACAACACCTGGGGGTAGAGGACTAGTGATATAAATTAATCCATGTCAATATATGTGCTCAATAAGTAAGACCAAGTATATAATAGATTTAATTACAAAGACCTCTGTTTTAATTAATTGAGTTAGGAAATTTAATTTAACCTGCTCGTCTCAAATTTTATCAATGAATCAGGAGCTCAGAGTTTATATTGAAAAACCTTTACTTTTTGTATTAAGCTATTTGAAACCATTGGTGACGTCAACACCTCTTTAAGTCTATAGGCTTTTGCCAAATGCTGTCCCCCTTTGCACAGCCAGTCATCGCCTGTGCCATCAGAGGCGCCGGTATTTCATGAGATATCCATTGAAAACAAATTGAAAACTAATTATAAATTCATTTTTTGTTTCAAACCTTTGATGACATCTATTAATAAATATTTGCAAATTCAGATACCGGCGCCCAAACGTTGACCCAAACCACATACCGGCGCCCAAACACTAACCCAAACCTATATCAACACAATTGGCGCTAAATTTGATTTAATTTAAGACAAGATTTGATTAAAAATTATCCAAAATTTAATAATCATTTCATTTATAATAAAAATAATAATTAATTACAAAATAAGGGGTTGTTTTGGCCTTAATTACAATATAAGGGGGTTTTTGGCCTTAATTACAAAATCAGGGGGTTTTGTCCTAATATTCCGTAAAAACACTAATCAATTGTTTTTCACTTTTAATTCAGTCGTAAAATAAGTGAATTAATGGTTAACTCAAAGGTAAGAGTCTATTGATTGCAACACAAGTACAGCAAACAAACAAAAGTATATAAAAGGGACTCAAAAGGGGTACAAAAAGGGGCAGAAAATGTGTTACAAATAATCAGTTGTTGTTTTAGTATATAAATAACGAAACGATTAATCATTTCTTTGAATATATTATAAAATGAGATATAATTTTCAATTTTGTATTAATTATGCAATAAATCAATAAAAATAAGTAATTATTAGTAAAACTCTAGAGTATTAGACATTTCCTCTTTTTCCGACGCCCGGCCTTCTTCGGGCCGTTACTGGTCTCCGCTTCGGTCAGCTTTCGCTTCTGGATGTCTCTCATTAAGTCATAAAATACCTAAAGAGTGCGACAATTAGTGATTAAAAGCAAACAATCGTTGAATAAATATTTGCAAAACAATTGAAATCAGATATCATTTAGAGTTCATTCAAAAGTACGGATCGTTTCCTAAGATATTCTCATAACCCCTCCCCTCGGCTCTGGTATCTAAGAATTCATATAACACTCTGACCTTTAAGTCTATATCTTTTGAATGAGGTTTTAATGACTGAATAAATAGGAAATACAGAGAAATGAGTCATAGATTGCATACTCTGTCGACATTAAGCCGTGTTTTGGCGGACGTCTCAATGTATGGCACTTTCCAGGCGTCGGCCAACTGCTGGGCCTCTGACTGACTAACCCGTCGTCTGTCGTCTAAATCTGCTTTATTGCCGACAAGAATGAACGGAATGTTGTCATCGCCCTTAACCCGGAGTATCTGTTCTCTGCATAAGTGGACAGACTGTTAGACATAATTACAAATCGGTAGTCACTGTCCACTGACCTGAACTCATGTGCGGCCGAAAAGCTCTCGTGTTCTGTAATACCAAACACACAGAGAAAGCCTTCGCCCGAACGGAAGTAATTGTCACGAATGGCCGCGTAGTCCTCCTGTCCCGCAGTGTCCAGGATATCGATCTGCACCTCATCGTTGTCTAACATTAGTTTCTTCCGATATGAGTCCGCTTTCGTCGGCTCGTAGTCCTCAACAAACTGTTGGACAAACCATAGGATTAACTCATTATCGGATCAAATGTCTGGACAATCGGCTAAACAATGGATCAGTTGATGGCATACCTCGTCGTACATAAACTGAAGAGTGAGTGCGGACTTCCCGACCCCTCCCGAGCCGACCATAATTACTTTGTGTAGCGGCGGCTGCGGAACACTTTGCCGGCCCTTTGACTGCATTATTGCTTAACTAATACTACCGCTGATGACAACCAATGGCTAACAATAAGACAAATAATTGTTTAATAAATGAAATAATTATTAATTAATTAAAACTTTAATTAAATATTAAATCAAATAATTGTTTGCTTTTGACTCTCAGTTCAACCCATTTATGTGTGAAATAGCCGTCACTTCACACAATAATTACGGCTTTTATTGCACTTATAATTGCAATCATTGATTGCCTTTGCGTTCAATGAGAGGTTATATTAGTTTTTAAATCAGACAAAAGAAAATTAAAATTAATTATAATACTATTTACTGGATATTTATTTACCAAGATAAAATTTAAATATTGATAAAGTTGAATTAATCATGATTGAATCAAGTAGATGACCAAGTTGAAATGTGGTGGACGTACTCTATGTACAAACCCCTCATTCAAAGTGAAGATTGATTTTCACATTGCATTTGAAACTCAACTGATTTGACAGTAATTTAAACTAAATTTAAAATTAAATACAAATTTTAATTCAATTTTGTTTACAATTAAAAGATATTTTTGTCCAAAAGTATCAGAAAAAGTGTCAAAAAGTATGAAACGATTTATTATTTGTTTATTTATTTACAAAACGTTTGAAAATTACGACAAAAATACAAAAAATTGATTTAAAAATGATTTAAAAATTAATTATTTTCTCAAATGTTTTGATAATTATTAGAGTTTTTAAGTGATATCTGAAGACAAGTGAAGAACAGATATAATGAGTGAAAGCAATGATAAGATTGATATGTCTTTGGATGACATCATCCGAAGCAGTGGTCGTATTCGGGGTTTTGGCCGCAGAAGAGGTTCCGCTTTACAGCAGAAGAGTCGACCGAACTTTCGGCGATCATTCGGCGGCCGTTTCGGTGGCCAACAGACCAACAGTAAGTTTGGACGCAATCGACTCCAAAGCAATCAATGGATGAAAAAAACTCAAGCATTGAATTGCCGGCTAATGGTCTCAAACCTGGCCTACAGTGTCACCGACGATGACTTGTATGAGCTCTTCATCAGCTTCGGACCGCTCAAGAAGTCGACTGTCCATTACGACCAGTTCGGCAACTCATTAGGCACTGCGGAACTGGTCTTTGAGATGAAGTTCGATGCCATTAAAGCCCTCAATCAGTATAACGGCGTTCCTCTCGATGGTAACCATTGCTTAAGAGTTGATGACATCTATGGCTTACTATCTCTTTGTAATCACAGGCCGACCGATGAGAATACGAGTGATCGGCGATAAACTCAATGACGATAACCAGTCGTCGTTTACACCGCGAGGTCGCGGCGCGAGTGGACGCGGCGGAGGACGAGGCGGTCAAATGAATGGTCGCCAGAGAGTGAGCGTTACCGCCGAAGATCTGGACAAAGATCTGGACGTCTGGCGAATGGAAACCGAATAACAATATAAACAATAATTTGAATAATATTTTCAATAATTTATTTTGTATTCAAAATACGTTCACATATTTTGAGTCCACTTTCAAAGCCGACAATGGTTTCAATGAAATAACATTTTTCTCATCTTTTTGTCAATTAATTTGAAATATATTTTTAAAAATCAATTTTTTGTTTGTTTTAAACAATAGTTTATTATTTTATTCAATGATTTCATTAATTATTTTGATTTTGTTTTCACATTATTATTAAAAACGCATTGAAATTGAAATAAATTTTTTTTTAAAAACATTTCAAATCTGAAAATAGTTTTGAAAGTAAATGTCATTATTTGGGATTTAATACTGACTTAACGTGTCTTCACTTGAATCACAAAAGTCTTGATTTCCATTGGGTTTAGAGAAACCGTTAAATCATTTTCAA
>JAQGAT010000741.1:0-23728 GCA_034687845.1 Pantelozetes paolii
CACACACACACACACACACACACATCGCGATCAAACTATATATTTCAATTTCCTTCGGAAAACTGAAATTAAAAATCATTTGATTTTGAATCAAATTCACTGTTTTTTCTTCATTTCCTATTTATCTTTGAATTTTAAGCAACTTTTATCTCAAAAGGGTTTTTGTAATCAAAATATTATTTTTGATTAAAATTAATTTAATTGAAAAGAATTTCTAAGTATTTAAACAAAAGGACAAAAAATTAGAGAAAATTTAATCAAAAAACTAATTATTTGTATAAAGTTTTCATTGAATTCCTTTAATTCATAACAAATTGTTTGAATTATGGATAATATGTGTCACGACTTGAGTTGATTCACAACTTTTCCTTCAATACAAAAGTTATGTAAAAACTTATTGTTTTTCTTCTTAATTGTCAGTAAAAACATAAATCATTTGTTTTCATCTGAAGAACAATAGTTTGAAATTTTAAACATAAAAATTAATCGCTTTGTCTGAACATAACAGAGTAATTGAGCAAGATAAACTATAGAGTGTCTCTTTCTCACACTGTTCAGCCCATAAAACCGTGAATACCTTGCACACATCAGTGCAGAAAATAGAAAGTGTTTGTTCCCAAAAGGCTTAAACTATTTGTTTCAGTATAAGTGCTTTAGAAATCCTAAAACAAAACATTTCACAACCCTTTCCCCCATTCAATCAAAAATTTGATGAACAATCGGAATAACAACAAAAAACGATTGTGTGATTCAATGATGGCCTCAATCACTGGCATCACTGCAATCACTGTATAATCAAATAAATCGATAAAAGCTTTGATTAAAAGTATTTTATTTTTGATGAATATTTGCATTCATTGAATGAGAAAATAGTTTTTAGGTTTTGATAATAACTTTTTATTGTATTTCTATTAATATATCGCAAAAACAAATCAAAACTTCAAAACTATTGTAAAGTTTTTGCTCTCATTTGAAAAAAATACTAAATAATTCAATAAAAGTATTAATTTTATTGAAAAACATAATTGAAATGAAAAATAAATTCATTTCATATCAACAATGAAATTAATATTCATATTATGTAAAGATTGTAACGTTTAGGTCATCACTAGGTTTTCATTTAATAAATTACAATATAATCCGAAACACATTTTTATACAACAAATAACTCTTTCATTCGTTAGGGTTTAAAATCATGCATAAAGTTCAGGGTTTTTTGCATTTTGTTTCTGAGCTTTTGATTAGCCTTTCATTAAATTTTTAATCAAATTAATCACAAATGACTTAATCTTTTGCTAATATATTCAATAAGAGAGTTATGTTCAATACTGAACCCAATTTATTTCACTTTCAATTAACTTAACTTAATTACCTGGATATTCGTCACACATATGCCAAAATCACCTTAATCAATTAAACATTAAATAAAACTCTTCTTCCTTTATAAATGGGTTAACATTTTTTATCAGACGTTTCAAACAAATGCTAAACAAAAGTCTGTTTTTCTCTTTTCTCTCTTGAAATACAACGAAATTAAAAATAAATTAATTTCCGGTTAACTTAAACACAAAATATTTATTTAATTGGGTTTTAGTTTTTGAGATTTGAAACCAAAGTGAAAATCTTTTGATGAATTCAAATGCAATGGAAATTCAAAAACAGTTGAAACGAAAAACAAATAAAAAAATTCATTAATTTATTGAAAGTTTATTTTTCTTCTCATTGTTTTGGGTTTACGAATGAAATGAAAATTGTTTTTGAAAATAAAAAATTCATTTTCCTCTCCAAATGAAACCTATTTTTCAGTAAATGATTTTGTATTAAAAAGTTAGTTATCTTTAAATGTATTTTACTTTTTCTGTCAAAACAAAGAAAATAAACTTCAAATTAAATCAATGAAAGATTTGAAGTAAAAATTGAGTGAATAATTGAATTTTGATTTTCAAAAATGAATTTTAAATAATAAATGAAATTTTATGGGAATTTCCGATAAAATAATTTTCAAATTTATAAACAGATTGAGACAAACGATAGTCATTTCAGATAACCGTTTTGTAGACAACACTAAAAGATTAGTCAATTGTAAAACAAAGTTTTATCCCTTGAATGCTGATTAGTGATGGGTTTTCCTAATGTACCCTCACTATTAACATCCATGATTTTCGTACCCCTTTTAGTTAATTAATTGTTTTGTTTTTGGATATAATTTTATTTAAAGATATGTTTGAGTGTTTGATATGTTTATAATTAATGGGTTTTCAAAACGTTTTAACAAAACTTTATTCAGTTTTTCTTATTTTTCAATACATTTGCAAATAATTATATAAAATATTAACTTCTAATCAAATAATACAGAAAATAGTGATAATATTATTGCAATTCAAGGATAGGATTGGACGTAATGTACAATATTTCGTGAAATGAATGATAGATTAAACAAAAAGATTTGAAAAGTGTTCACAATATGGGAAAAATACAAAAACCTTGGCTCAACATCAGATGAAATATAATAAACGTAAAGATGAGCCGAAAATTAATGGACACTAGAATTGCATTATTATTAAAGTTTATATCAATATATTGATTCAATAATCACTTTTATTTAGTATTAAAGTTATAATAAATGATTCAGTAGTTATCACAAGGTTTTAAATATTAAACTAAGATTAAACTTAACATGATCAATCAATCTTTTTATCCTTTTAGTAAATAAATTCTTGTTGTTTGCGAAATATCATATTATCTACTATTTAATGCCACTATTACTGATTAAATTAGGAATGATTTGAAGACATTTTCAATATTTTTCCTTGATAACAATCAGACCATACAGATTGTGATTGGGAATATTTTAAATTGAATTTTAAAATTAAGACTTCAGTGAAAAAAGTTTTGCTATTTATTAAAATTATTCTTAAGTTAAAGACTCTAATGTAATAATTCAATGGAATGGAATGCAAGTTATAGCACCATGGCATTAGAAACATGATAGTCAGATAATAGTTAATATTAGATAAGATCGTGTTAACTATGTTAAGCTAATATTGCATTTAAGTTATCATTTACTCATTTTTACCCCTCTATTAGGAAATTATTTTAATATTTGCAGATTTCCAGGAAATCTAATAAATTTTTGATCAAAATCTTAATGATTTGCAAATATTTTACACATCCATAGAGTTCTTCACTCAATCGATGGGTAATAAAATCAAAATTCAAGTCATAAACAGATTGACTATTAAACACAACAGGTATTAGTGAAAACATTTTGAATTAACAGCAGATGTGATCAAAATATTAAAATAATTGCAAACGAAGTCAAAGCAGAGATTATTTTCTCAATGAATCTCTGATTTTGAATTTTATATTCATTTAAAAAATTGGGTCCAAAGATGTGAACAATCAAATGATAACCCAATTTGTTTGTAATGATATTAAAGCTATCATTGAATAATGAAAAACACTATTATTTGATGAACTTTACACTCAATTGCAATCATTTAGTATCTGCTTTGCACTCAAATGAATGTCAAAATGAAATTAAAATTAAACCCATTTTTAACAAAAGAGTTTTCAAATGAAAGCAATTTCTTGTGATTTAATTTCAACTTTTATTTATTTTATTGAATAAAAAGGTTTTGAGCGAAACAAAGGGTTATTTGTATTGAATATAATATAAAATATAATAATAAAACAAATGATAACTTATTTGATAACTATTTGAGTGTAAAATATGGCAAAAATAATATACAAATCAATAAGAATATAGAAATTGCTATTTAAGAGGGAATTAATGCTTAAATACTATTCACTAATAATAAAACAAAAGTAAAAAATAAGATAAAAGTCTAAACAATAATTCAAATCACTATTTATGTTAACAAAACCATTGTTTAAATGTAAAGTAAATATAAAAACTCAACAAAAAAATATCGAAAACAAAATCAAATCATAAAATATTAAATTGAAATCACATTTAATCAAAAAACTTATGCATCAAATCGTATGACAATTAGAAGAGAGAAAAGTTTTAAATGAATTTATAATTAATATTAAGATTGAAATCTAAACTTATGTTTTGATATACTCTGCGTCCGCCGCTCTGTGCGATACAACTCCGGGCTCATTGGTGTTAACCACAGCTCTGAATCCACTGCCGTCATCGCCGTACTCAACGGTGCGGACGAGTCCCTCGGGGTCTCTGTATTGGTAGGAACCGGTGACTACACCGTTGGCGTCTCCGGACTCGGTTCGGGTCAGAGTTGTGCCAAATTCGTCGGTTGTGTCGTAAGTGAAACTATAGGGTTCAGGTGCGGGCTCTGCGGCTTCAAACTGTTGGGTCTGTCTTACGGGTCTGACATAACCGGCAGCTTTGGCTGGTGCTGGGCCTGAGTATGAGGACACAACAGGTTTTCGGTAAGAGGCAGAGGCCACCGGCTGTCTAGCGGCCACTCGGGCACGGGGTCGGGATCGACCTCTACGACTGGGAGACTCATAATCTCTGGCGTTTATAATCACAATCAAAGTTACGATAAGTACTAAAAACTGTTTTAAATAAAAGGAAGAGATTTTTCATTAATAATAATAGTTATCATTGACTTATCAATCGTTTAATCAGTTTTCAAATCATTTAAAAGCATTTTTTATATATATTTTTGATGACATTTGAAAACAAATTGCAATTAAAGTGACATTTATTTCAATGAATTCTTCAATTATTTGATTAATTTTTTTGATTTTATAACTTTTATCTGAAATTAATTCACAAAAATTTAAAACTTTGAGCGAATGTTAAGGAAAAGTAGTTTTATTTTCTGCAAAAAAAAAACACTGATTTTCAATAATAATACAAAAAGTAATAAAAAATGTATTAAAGATTATGAAGACATGACTTATATTTGAAAATGAAATTTCATATAACATGAGATAATCTCTAATAAACCCAGAGTTTTATCAAAAATAAAAAAGTTGTCATTAAAAACATATTTTTAAAGTTTAAAACAAAATCTCATTCAATGATAAAACTTAAATAAAAATAAATAGTAAATATATAAAAGACAAAAAAAACTTTGAGAATACCTTAATGTTAAACATTTTGAGCGACTGGTGTATTGAAAATATAAAACAATTGCAAAGAAAGTGAAAAACTTTTTCAAACAATAGTTTTGAACAGAACTGAGGACTCGTCTCAACACAAACCAGATATTAAACAATAATTGTTGAGAACAAGAGAACTCTTCGCTATTTATATGAACTTGAAATGTACTTTCTCTTACAGTGCCAGTTGTTACAGCCTCCTCCATTCTCTCAGTCCACTACTTTTCTCATCCCTTTCCCCTCAATACTGTTTAGCAATCATTAACTTCAATCATAAGTTCGTGAGGTTTTTAGCAAAGAATTGTATGAATACGTCATCTCTTATGTTATATAACATTACATTAGATATTGTTTTGTGAGAAAACCAAAGCGAAAGTTAAAATTCAAATCAAGAAAAAAACATAATCAAAAAGATTGAGAATAAAAGGAGTTTAGACTCAAAAGCATGAGATTTATTCAAAAGATTTGTATTTTTCTTATTTTTCATTCAATTCACTCCTATTATCACAACTCTATTATTCAAGACTATAATCACTATTATATATGAATATTATATTTACTCTAATTATGATTTTAGCTTTACTTTAGATTGTGATTGTTTAGTTTTGTTTGGGTTTTGCTTTGTTTTGTCTACAATTTTCAACCGATTTTATCTCAAATTTAAAAATATATTTTTCATTTCATTTATATCGACAGTAATTTAAATCTAATTTTGTGTTACCTTTGTATCAACTTTTTATTCATTTGTTTTTTAAAGGATTATTAAATCATATTTTTGTTGCAATCGTTTGTTAAGTCAGCGATCATTCAAAGGATTAGATAACTGTTTGTAATATAAATATTTGTCAAATATTTGCAAATAATTCACAAAATGTTTATACAATGAATGAAATGAATTTCATTTTCCCCTAACTTATGGCTGATTAGAAAAAACGATGTTTTCGTAAATGTGAAGGTATTTTCATAGCATTTAAGTATAATTACAAACAATTAAAACCTAATTATCTGTTTGTTTAAACTTTTATTTTTTATAATTTGTGAGAAATATCTTATAATTAAAGACTCTTTTGTGCCAAAGGGTCTCATATTTCATGAACTATTGGCTTAGTATGTTAATAAAAACATAAATTAATAGATCCAGAACCTAATTCCTGTTATTATTATAATTTTCAAAGAATTCAATTTAAACCAAAAAATAATTAATTAAAAGTGAAATTATTTTTAAATGAAATTTGAGTTTATTGTGATTTCAGACAAAATCTTAACAAATGTTTGAATTTATAATAAGTTTTAATATATTTGTGAATAAATCAGTGAATACTTGAATATAAGACTTGAAAATAGATTTTATATCAAAAATGTTTGCATTTATTATCAATTGATTCCCAAATTGTTGACAACATTTAGTGGACATTATAGACAGCGTCTGCCGGTCTGTGCGGCACAACTCCGGCTTCATTTGTATTGACAACAGCCCTAAAGCCTGAGTTGTCGGCAACGTATTCGACTTGTCTGTATTGGCCGGTTGGGTCCCTAAAACTATAAGACCCCCTCACAGTTCCACTTCCGTCACCGACCTCTTGACGACCCAATTGAGTGCCGTATTCATCGACATTATTGTATCCAAAGCTGAATGGTTTGTAACTCTCGTCTCCTGCATAATGTGCGCCCGAAAAATGGGGTTGAGCTGCATATCCTGGTTGGGCATGAGCTGCATGTGCTATATGTCCTACCGGTGCAACCTGAGGCGCATAATAGGATCCACCATAACCTCCGGGTGCTCTGGCTGCTCCATGAGAAATCGTGCCACCCCATGATCTTTGACCGCCTAAACCACCTGAAAAACCACCAGCTCCTGCTCCCGCCCAACGATTAGCTCCGGAATAACCTCTATTGCCTGCCCAACCAACAGAACCACCCATACCGGCCAAACCATAACCTCCTGCTCCGCCATAACCTCCTGCTCCACCATAACCTCCTGCTCCACCATAGCCTCTAGTTCCACCATAACCTACAGCTCCACCATAGCCTCCAATTCCACCATAACCTCCCGTTCCTCCATGACCCACGGCTCCACCATAACTTCCAGATCCACCCCAACCTCCAGCACGAGCACCCGCACCACCAGCCGGCCAGTGCTGTATTCGACTTACATATTGAGCATTACTTGCCGTCAATAGGGCTATGAATGTGAATATTATTGCCTTAAGAAACAAAGAGTTGAGAGAAAAGGAAAGGAAAGTAATTATTACTCAAAACATAAGTAATTATCAAAAATAATAAGAAATTAAAATTCAAATAATATTTTGATAATTATTGAAATAACCCCTGAATTGAATTGAAATGAATTAAAATTCAAACCAAAGGGTGATTTCAAACAATGCCTATGACTTACACAAAACATTTTGAAAATGATTTCAATACTAATTGAGTATTTAATAAAGTTTTTGTTAATCTTATATCTAATTTAGACTTTCACTCAAAATAACATCAAATTTGATGATCAGATTAGAAGACAACTGCCTTTTATACCTGTCCTGAAAGCATAATTAATTGTTTTTGGTCATAAATCACTCGATGGATACTATAATGAGATTTGATATCACGTACAGTAGTTTTGAAGGCAATCGGGTTTAAACAACAAAAAATCATATTTTATCCAAATTTACAATTAATTGAGTGTTTAATGCATTAATCACTTAATGCTAAAGATTAGGGAAAAAGTGTTTCGGATATGAATTGTGTTAACCTTTTAATAGACTGTGGGTTTGATTATTCAAATCTGAAATAATAACAAAAATATTGTTATTTTTTGTCTCAAATTTGATTATAATAGCAATCAATTCCTACTCTTTTTTATACACTATTTCCTTAATTATTATTTATGAGATAACTATTAATTACATTAAGTTTTAAACAAATATTTTCAAACATAATAATAAAGTTATCATTTATTGTCAAAATATTTTAATTAATCCCTAAATTATATGCTATTATAAGCCCATTGAAGGTCTTCTTTGTTTTGCAATCGTTTAAGAATTTCATGAAATTTTGTTTTTGTTTTTAATAATAATAGAAATTACTGTAGAAATGATGAAAAATAAAGGTTTGGTCTCTAATAATGACCAATAGTTTTGCATAATTTGATTATAAATAAGTATTTTTCAAACTCTCGTCTGATTTATAGGGAATGATGTGTAAAATAAAATAATGAGATTTTAATTCAATTTTTTATTAGTTTTTATAAAAACAAATCTCAAAACAATATATGACTTCAAAATCATTTTGAGAATAATTTCTTTGAACTCACTTTCATATGAATTATGTATTTGATTGACTCAAACCGTATGAATCAAACAACAGTTGAATAATTGAATTGAAAGTGTATTCATATAAACCCATAAACTAATTGAAGAAGTTTTTTATCGATTGATACAAACATTTTGATCAAAGACTTCATATGATAATAATGTTAATGAAAATACATTAAAGTTTTGTTAAATTGAAATAATTTTCACTAATTTTCACGAATTGTATTCAATATTATTATTCCTTAAAACAAAAGCATTTAATCTAATCGTTCATCAAATCTAATAATGAAAACTCATTTCAATTGAGGAAACATTAAAACTATTTAAGATTTTATAATAGGATTCAATGAAACCATTGATTGTATAATAAAATAACAAAATTTTATTCGTATTTTTCGGCCATTAATTCAAATTTAAATAAATTTTTTATAGAGTTTTAAATATTTTTCTCTTATATTGTTAAAAACATTTTACCGATTGGTAGGAAATTATCTTCAATTTCATTGTACATTATAGGTGACGGCTGCAGGTGAGTGGCTGATCAGTCCCGGCTCATTGCTAATTACATTAGCACTGAAGCCGTTCACTGGATCTGCAATGTATTCAACAATTCTTCTCAATCCCTGGGCATCAGTATAACCATATGATCCACGGACAGCACCGGATCCATCGGCCTCTTCTTGTCGATGCCATGTAGTGCCCCACTCATCGGCAGCATTGAAGCCGAAAGCGTAGGGCTCATAGCTCTCACCATCGATAAGCTGTGCTGAACACACGGCCAATAAGGTTACGCAAATGAATACCTTTTGTTTGAATAAAAGATAACTTTTTATAAAATATTTTGCAAAACAATTGAAAACTGATTTTGTTTTTACAGTTATCTCGCAATCATTTATAATCAAAGTAAATACAAAACTTATTTAAAAGTTACTTGGACAAGGAGCTATTATAACGTACCTTGAACATATTGTTAACACTGTTAATATCCAAATTGTAACACCAATTATATCAGATCTTAAGCAGATTTAAAAGATATTTGACTTCTTTGCGCTTTTATACCAACATTTGGATCACATTTTCGTGACTTTACTTTCATTTTTATGACATTTTTTACTTCAAATACAAAGTTTAATGAATGACATCAGAAACGATTTGGCGACAGGTCTTAAGAAATACTTTAAAATCTTTTATAATTGTTTTATTTGTATTCAAATACAAATAAAATATACTTTTTTATTGATATATTTTGTCCAACGATTGAAGTCTTACACAAACTTTAGTTTAAATTAAATTTGATCTGAATTTCAGATAAAATGAATAATTTTTTAATTTTTATTTAATTTTTATCTATTTTTTGTTAAAAACATTTCATCGATTGATATGAATATCAAATTTGAAAATATAAAACAATTTAATAAAACTCTGCTTTAAATACAATTAATTATATATAAAATCTAGGGGTCGGTCAGTGGGAGGCGTGATAGACGGCATCGGCGGACGCGTGGCTGACCACTCCGGGCTCATTGGTCTGGATGTTAGCTCTGTATCCGCCGGCGTCGGCAATGTATTCGACAATTCGTCTCAAGCCCTGGGCATCAGTATAACCATATGATCCACGGACAGCACCGGATCCGTCTCCCTGTTCCTGTCGTGTCCATTGAGTGCCCCACTCATCGGCAGCGTTGAAACCAAAAGAGTATGGCTCTGGGGGTCCATCGGCGAGCAAACCAGCATTTGGGTGAAGGAGTTGTGCTGAACACACGGCCAAAAGGGTTACGCAAACGAAGAGCTTTTGAGTGAATAATAAATTACTTTTTATAAACTTTTCAAACATTGTATTCAAAACTAATTTCAGTTTTAATAATTAAGTTTCAATTAATTCAAAAGTAACTTTAATATAAGTTATCAAAGCATACCTTGAACATTTTGCAGAGACTTTTAATTATCAAATTGAAGCACAAATTTTATCAAAACTAAAACTGATTTGAGAGATATTTGAGTCTTCTCTCAGCTTTTATACTAACATTTGGATCACATTTTACTTCACTTTTACTTTCAATTTTTTTTGACATTTTTTGAGGTAGTTTTGCATCAAATATACGTTTGTTTATTGAATGACTTATCAAAACTATTTTAAATCTTAGTTATGATTTGGTGACAGGTTTTCCGCCTTAAGTCTGGAACTTATATCCAGTATATAAAAAAATATTGAAATAAAAATCAAATTTTATTTTTTTTATTATAATTTTTTAGCCAACGATTCATATCTTAAAGAAACTTTGATTTCAATTAATTTTCAATACTTTCTACAAATATTTTGTTAAAAAAACATTTCATCGATTGATTTGAAAATTAAATTTAAAAACAATTGAATAAAACTCTGCTTTAAATACAATTAACTATTTATAAACTCTATTTCCGATGTCCGGCGACATTATAGGTGACACCGGCGGGTGCACTGCTGATCAGTCCGGGCTCATTGCTATTTACTGTAGCTCTGAATCCATGGACATCATCGGCGACGTATTCAACAGTTCTGAAGATGCCCTGGGCGTCTTTATAACCATATGATCCTCGAACAGCACCGGATCCATCAGCCTGTTCTTGTCGTTGCCATGAAGTTCCGTACTCATCGGCAGCATTATAACCAAAAGCGTAGGGCTCCGGGCGCTCATCAATAAGTAAACCTGCCTGAGGGTAAAGTTGTGCTGAACACACGGCCAATAGGGTTACGCAAATGAATACCTTTTGATTGAATAATAGATAACTTTTTATAAACTTTTTTTTTCAAACATTAATTTTGAAACTCATTATTGTTTTCAACTATTATTTCAAGATTTAAATACAAATAACTGATTGAAAGACTACTTGAAAACGATACTAACAGTTATATTTAAACATACCTTGAACATTTTGATTGAGTTTAGATTTGTATACTAATAGTAAACACAAGTTTTATCAAAGTTATGATTGAATTAACAAATAATTGACTTTTATCTGCGCTTTTATACTAACATTTAAACCACATTTTACTTCACTTTTACTTTCATTTTTCATATTTTGTTTTATTATTTACTCTTTTTGTGTGACATTTGGTTTGGAATTAATTAATTACATAATAAGTCATATTCTTTGGGCTCATCCCTATTAAGGCTGAAGGTATGGCATACCTGTGGGTTATTTGCATTTGCATCACAAACACCGTTGGGTTAATGAATGTCTTTCTTATAAAACTATTTTAATACTTAGTTATGATTTGGTGACCGGTTTTCAGTCATAAGTCTGGAAATTGTGTTTCAGTAAATAATATTTAAACAATAATTCAAATAAATTATAATTTATTTATTAATAAATTACAAATAAAATGAATAAAAATTCAAATTTTATTAAAATTATTGAAATTTTATTAAATCATAGAATTATTTGCAAAATATTTGTAAATTATTTTCAATTTATTTATTGTAATCAAAGTCTTGTCAATGAATTGATTAAAGCATTTGTTTTCTTATTGTTTGCGAAATTTCGGGTCAATTGAAGTGAAAGTTGAGTTTAATTCACAAAATAGGCATTTATTGATAATTCATTGAACTTTTCAATAATTTATTTAAATTAAAATTTGATTAACAATTCAGACGTCAGGAACCGATAGACAAATCCTGGTCACCCTATTGAGGCAAAGATATTTTATTCATGAGATGAGGGCGAGTATGTCTTCGAGGTGTCTGATGTTCTGACTGTAAAGAAGCGAAAATAATTAAAGTCGACCCAAATTTGTGTTGAAAATAGGTGACCAAAAAATCTTCAGTTTTGTAAACTCAGGACCAGTTTATGCAGTCTTTCGTTATTTACTGCAGTTTTTTGGATAAATTTCTATAATATTTTGTACGTCTTATGCATTAATAGGCTATCATTAAAAAGTCATACATTTATTCAGTTTAGAGGAAATTATTTGAAAGTTTTTTATATTTATTTGAATTTATGTTTAAGTATAGGATCAGGGAAATATTAAAATTTGATTTATGTCTATAAATTAGCTCATCTGACGTAACCTTATTGATTTCAAAACAATGTTTTTTTTGTTACTAAAATTAAAAGTACAATAACTTTCATGTAATTGTATGCACAATAAGGCAATTATTTTTATCCATTGCTTATTTCATATTTATTTTTGTCGTTCAGTGATCATCAAAATTAATAATAACTTTTGGTTTTACTAATCATTGAATAAAAATAAATAACTCTTTAATTAAATGTTTTGTTTGTTTTGAAATCAATTAAATAAATATTGAATTCCCAGAAAACAAGAAATAATATGAAATGTAATTTTGTTTTTTATTTTGTTTATAATTTGAGGACAAAAAGAGTTTTATATTCCTTTCGTTTTCAACCCTTTATTGAAAGTTATTATTAATTCATAATTTGTAGTAATATTTTGATTCATTTATTTGTGTTATTGTACTAAACATTGTACTAAAAATTTTGATTACAATTATTATCTCAAACTATCAAACCATGCATTGGAAACAAAATAATCAAATCCAGTGTATCTGGTGTTTGAAATTGATCCCAGGCTTACATCTGAGTATTTGTTTCAGGATTATTGAAAAGGAAATTACTTAATATGTTTTGATTTATAGCTAATTATAATAATTTTAAGCCATATTGTCCCCCTTGGATAACCCAGATCGTAATTGTTTATGAAATATTCGCTAAATTATTAAATAAATGAATTTATAATCAGATTATCAATGAATTGAAAGCACAGATGGTTTTACATAACATAACATCTTTAATGAGACTTAAAGTCAAACGATATGATCAATAAGTTTAAGACACAAATTGATTAAAAATGTTAATCCCTTTTGAGATTATTGATTAGAGAGTAACACAGATGAGGGTCAGAGGAAGCGTTGATTTTGTACTTTTGAAAAAAATAATTATCTGATAAACAATTTTTTGGCGAAAAAACGTAAAGAAGTGCTGAAAAATCAAATCAAATGTCATTTTAGATAAGAAAGTGAAAACTTTTCTACAATTGAAAAACTAGTTCAACAAAAACGATGGCTTGGATTCAGACATCAATAAAAAATTGATTTATTGAGTGGATTGGACCCTGAATTTGATTCATTCATTATATAATATAAACACATTATTTAATGATTGGCACATGTTTTGCCTGTTTTGCCATTAAAACACTATTTGTTAATTAAAATCGATTCACAGTTTCAATAAATTATTGAAATTTTCATTCATTATGTGAACAAAAATTATAGTAATTATTGTTTTTATTTTGAAATTTTGTTTTTATTAATAAACAATAAAATTGAATGCAATTTATCAGGATTATAATGAAATATATTTTTGTGTTTTGATAATAGTATTGTATAGTTATTAATTTATGATGGGCAGTTTACTATCATGATTACAAAAGCAATTTCATCAAAAAATAGGATGAAATTTCTTCAATTACATAATCAGAGTCACAATATTTATTAACTATTCTTGAGATGTCTTCAAAGATATTGCAATTGAAGCCAAAATTCATTATCTGATTGAGTGATATCTTGAAGAATAGTTTGATTCATGACGAGGAAAGTTATCATTATTTCAAATGATATTTCATTTTTGTTATTATTGCGAAATTGTATTCAATGGATGAGTGAAACAGTTATTTCTGTTATTTTTAATAATATCTTAAAGTTTTGAAATAATTTCATTAAAAATTCAAAAAACCTTAAGAATTAGCGAAATATTTTCAGTTTTCGCATAAGATTTCATTGATTTGTCAAAAAATAGATTCATTTTTCTCACCCTTTGTCAGATTAAAATAATGTGGGTTATAGTGAGGGTTATTAAGTAATAGTTAATTATTGAATAAACAAATGAAAAATTCCAACATTTATTGTAATACTGTTTATAATTAACCTCAAACTAAATTCACAATCATTTTATATGAATATTAATTTTATTTACTTTTAGTCATAATAATAATAAAAAGTAAAAAGAGTTAATGAAATCAAATAAAAGTGATTTCAAAAGGGGTTTAACTTTATATCAAAGAATTTGACACATATTTAGGTATGAATTGTTTGCAAAGTATTTCTCTGACGAAAAATATTATTAAATTTTCTACACTGTATATATAATAGTAATGAATATTTTCAACGGTTTGTCAATTATTTATGAAATTGTCTATCAATTGAATAATATTTATGAAAACAAGTCACCGGAAGAAAAAAAGTGAATACAATCTTAACAATTGTTTTATTTTTTAATTTTGTTTAAAATTATTAATTACTTGTAAATTAAGTGAAATTTATTACAGAAAACAACGATTAAAATGACTGAAAAACAATTAAAAATTTCATTAAATTAGATATTAATCACAAAATTAAATACAATAAAAACAAACACTCATTGGAAGTGATAAATGTTTTCTCAATTTGAAATTTTAATTACAGAATAATTAATGAAAAAATAAGTTTTAATAAAATTAAAAATTTATTTTCAAATAATTAACTTTTTGCTAACATTTGTGACAATTATTATCAAACACTAAAACTTTATTTTTAATCTAAACTTCAATTTTAAAACATTTGTGAAATACTGTAATTGGATTTTCTTAGTATAGATTTCTTCATTACTACTTGAATGGTATGCAATGTATACTGAAATTGTAATAAAATTTCTTTGAAATCTAATAATCAAATCATAAGTGAATAAAATATATAAGACTTTTATCCCTTTTTCACATTTTGTTTAGTTTCATAACAAATCATTCACTAATTGAAAACAATATTGATTTGAACTCAAAATTCAGATCAATCTGAGATCGCATTCATTAATTAAATCCTCTGTGAAATGTAAATTTGAAATTACATTACATTTTGAGATAAAATTGTAAATCATCTCAAAATTTCCCTTAAAACCATGTATTAAAGGAGTCGTCGATTAAAAGGGATTTTTGAATGAATGTCACACAAAAAAAGTTCAATTTGTGTTGATCTGGATTAACAGTAAAAGTGATTAAAAGATAAAAAAGATTTTATATGTTTTCAATTTAATTTCAATTTTCGTATAAAAAGACAGAAAAATTATGGATGTCTTCAGTGAAGAGCTTTCAGTCCTTTCAAGTAATTTAATAAAGTTTTTTGAAACCCATTTTCAAATCATTCAAAATGTTTAAGGTTTGCATTGATTTCCAAATTTCTTTTTTAATTGGATTTAAATCAAAACTTTTATCAATTTTCTCAATACTTCTGTTTATTGTATTTCAGTTAGTCGTTTGTTTAGCACTGGTAGCCGTGTGCAGCGCTCAATTGCCACTTCCATATCGAGGACGAGGAGCCTGGAATGGCGGCGCATGGAATGGCGGCGCATGGAATGGTGGTCTTGCACATGGTGGTCTTGGTCTTGCACATGGTGGTCTTGGTCTTGCACATCCTGGTCTTGCACATGGTGGTCTTGCACACCCTGCTGTTGTCAATGGTGGTGGTCTTGGACATGGACTGGGTCTTGAGAGACCCGAACCCTACTCTTTTGGTTATCAAACTACTGATGAGTTCGGAACTCATATGACTCGTCAGGAAGAGAGTGACGGCAATGGAAACGTGAGAGGATCCTACTCCTACACAGAGGCCAACGGCATTGGCCGGACCGTGGAGTACCATGCTGACCCCGTCAGCGGCTTCTCCGCCAATGTGATCACCAACGAACCTGGAACTGTTGACAGCGCACCGGCAGCTGTTACGTACAGATCATCAAACAGACACTACTAATGCAAAAATGTTAACACATTTTATATTTAAGTTTTGTTGAAAGTAACGCCAAAATCGTGTTTTGCAGTCATTTTATAGTAAAATATCAATAAATAAAAACTTATTTTTTGTTGAAAATCCCAGAATTTATTGCAAAACATTTTTATCCGGAATATTTTGGAATCTAATGAATATAAAGTTTATTCTGGTTCACATTAAAAAGCAATGAAAATTGGTTTTCATTACTGAAAAATAAATTTGAAATTTATTTTTATTGAAAATTTGAGCAAAACTTGAGATAAAAAGTGAAAATAAATTATATTTTATTTTGAGAAACAAATCATAACTTAATTGCAATCAAATTGAAAGTGAAATCTAAACTCCCATTCCTTAGACATAACTCTTGTGCTAATAATTGGTCTAAAAATTTATTGCAAAAAATTATCTCATTTTTAAATAAGCAATAAATCAATGTTTTCTCAGCCATAGAGTGCTCTTATCTAACGTTAAAAACATAAAAATTCAAATTCAAGAGATTATTAGGAAATATATAAATCATTGTCTCAAATGAGATATATTTAAGTGAACTCCTGTTCCCCTCGTTATCGACACTAACAGTGCGTTTAGGTTCAGGATCAGCCAAAAAAGAGGCATTATTTTCAGTAATAAGTGTTTAAATTGTTTGAAATATTTGTTGAAATAATTTCATTGAAAGCAATGTTAACTGAAATGAGACTAAACTGCAAACAACTGTTGAGAGAGTCGTCGCACAAGAGGTCTGTTGTCTAAGGTTTGCGCAAAAACAACACAAATGCAGGAAATTATTGAAACAATTGATTGAAATTCAAATCATTTTAATGTAAATTATCTTTTGCTGTGTTGTTGTCGGCGTCGGAGGAATGGATTGTCGAGTGTCTGACCGCCACTACCGGACCGGATATCTGGAGCTTCTGGTGCGACAGCAATGGTATAAAGTGTTGGTCCGTTTGGAAGACAATTGTCTTCAGATAACACTCGACGAAGACTTTGAGACAATGAATGAATTGGTTTTGAATGAAAACCATAACAACTGTCTCAACGGTGACCACAACTCAAGCAATGACTTCCCGACACCCGATCTCTCGGACGCTTTGGTGCTTAAGAGACGTATTGTTCGCATCCCTAAGACGGACAGTACGGGTCTGGGGATCAGTATTAAAGGGGGGAAAGAGAATAAAATGCCAATTCTTGTGTCCAAGATATTCAAAGGCATGTCCGCCGACCTCACGGGTCAGCTATACGTCGGCGACGCTATTCTCTCCGTTAATAACGAGTGGGACTTAAGGGACGCCACACACGACGAGGCGGTGAAAGCGCTGAAGAGTGCCGGAGATGTGGTCACTCTTGAAGGTATTGATGAAGACATCCATAAATACATTGATTTTGTTACCAATTTTCAATCATATCTTGAGCTCAGGTCTAAACTAACCCTCAATTCAATTGAGAAACTAATTATTCATTTCCTTTTGGGAAACGGTTTATAAGTTTTAGACAATTATTGCACAAAATATCCCTTAATTTGAGTCAAAAATAATTGTTTTTTATTTTCATTTCATTTTTAGTTTCCTTTAAATTAAAACCAAATTTTTAACATTAGTTTTGATTTAGTTTTCACTCAATTATTGATACTTTTTGGTGACATTTATAAAACTATTAGTCATTCAGTCATTGAGTGCTTAAATTCATTGAAAGGTTTTTTTGACTCTCTTTTGAATAAATAAAATAAAAATCAATTATTAGTTATATTTTTATTGAAAACCTTTGAGATTAAGGAAAAACTGAATTGAATTGAATTTTAAGCAAATTTTTATTCAAATTTCTGAAAACGTATTGAAATTTAAGCTCAAAATCAATAAAAACTTTATTTGGTATCAGATTTTTAGTCACAATATTCAAGGCTTTTATTATTAATATTAATAACAGATGCTATAAAAGTAATCAACTTTTAGATAGACATTGATTTGTCAGCACTTGTTGTGTCTGAATATTAAATGTCAATAATCAGTGATATTTTTGTTTATTTTTAATTAAATAAAAACATTTCCAAACAAACAGTGCTTTCCGTTATCACAAGAAAGTGCTATAAATAATGAAAACATTGAAAACATTTTCCCAAAAAACAAATCAATTTATTGTTTGCTTTTGTTTTGCTTTTTATTTTTTGATTTTATTTTGATTTTATGTTTGATTTTATGGCGAATCGACACTTGAATTGTTGTTTTGGTTCAATGCATGCAATGATTACTTCATTTACTAAAAAACTTTTGACAAACAAATTAACAAAAAACTGACGAAAACATTGAAAATTAAATGTCATTTCTTGTATCGCATGTTACGAATGATATGAAACACAATAATCATTAAACAAAACATTAATTAAATTGAAATGAATTACTGTTTTGATTGTCACTAAACAAGTCGTCGAATCGTTTGCTTTAATTACAGTGAAGTACTTGAAAGAAGTGATTCCGTACTTCCGGAAGGCGTCCATCCTTTCAGAGATCGGTTGGACTTTTTGTGGCAAAGAATTCCTACAGAACTCCAAGAGATTCAGTTCAGAGACAATGAGTTCAACCCAACATAAAAGTGACACAAAAACAGTTCCCCTTTTGTTATGCCATTTGACTAAATGTGCACAAAATAAGACAAAAACTGACAAATTTGAGGAAAGCCTTAATGTTATCGCCATTTACTCACCCGACCGACAGTCCCACTGTGTCTTACGCTGTGCCGATTCTGCCCAATGCAGCGCCTGGTTTAGTGCTATCCACTCGGCCTGTTGTCAGTTGATGGCACAGGCAGTCATCCAAACAAATGAGATATTATCTGACTTTTTAGTTGACACTAGGATTACACACATGGGATGGCTATACGAAAGGGTATTATCTGTTAATTATAACCACATTTGTTGTCAATTAATCTACTCTTTAACTCTTTGTAGAGCCAAGAGGTGAGTGCTCACAGCAAATGGAGTCCAGTCTTTGTTGTGGTGACGAACAGAGACCTACTGTTCTATGATTTAGTCCCCTGGACTCGGGAGGCCTGGGCTGTACCCGTGCATACCTTTCCATTAATTCACATTCGTTTAGTGCATAACAATAGTATTAACTCCGGACTAACTATGTCATCAAAATCAACCAATTCTGGCGGCGCTCTCATTATTCCCGGTGCGACTGATGCTATAACTTTCACCCTAAGACTCGGCACAAGTCGTGGTATTGATTGTCGGGTAATGAGAGCTGAAAGTCACAGGGATTTGGCCAACTGGGCCAGGTATATTGTGAAGGGGGCGCACAAGTATGCCCTAACCATCAAAGAGATCTGTTTCGGTCAGTCATTGCTTTGAATTTAAAATTATTAATAAATAATCAAAACTTTGAGTCAATTATTGAAACAATTTTTTATCCATTGATTGAAAGCATGTTTTTATAAAAACGTTGAATCGATTTTCATAATCAATATCGACGTCGGCTTCACGTGTGAAGAGGCAAAGACCCGGAATATATTGTGGAGAATGCCTTTCGAGCACTTGAAGAGCACTACAGACGACGGCAAACGACTGGCGCGTCTCACCTTCGAGGGCGAAGAGGTTAAGGTATAAAGCGATTCACTAAACGATTATTTCATTAAATATTAATTGAATTTTGTTTTCTTTACAACAAATGAATAGGAAATCGATTTTTTGCAAAATCCAAAGCCTTTTATATTTTCATTGCATACCTTCTTGTCCTCAAAATTAGTTCATTTGGGGATTAATAATGAAATAATGAATTGAAAGCAAACACACAAAACGACACTTTGTTTTGCAAAGCAATAATCACTGAATTATTAATCAGTTGTTTCTGTCGTTAAAGACATCAATATTTGACAATATTTTAAAATAATTATTAATTTATTAATGAATTTTATATTTACTAATGATTTCCACTATTTTCCAAATCCTATACACTTTTAGGGGTTTTTTATATTGACTTTTAATTTATTTAGACTTTTGTTTGACAAACGTTTCGATATTTTTCATTGAATTTTACAAATACTTTACAAATGTTTTCAAAAATAAACGAAAATATATTTATCGTTGAATTGAAAGTGCATTAAATTGTATTGATTTTACAAAAACAGTTTTCAATTGTTTTCTTCATTACAAACAAAACTAATCATTGATTTTTTGATCAAATTTTCAAATCAATTGAAAACAAAAATATTTTTCTCTTTTTTTTTGTATAAAGAACCTGTTCTTGGTCAATTATGGTCTTCCAGAGGTATGATTGAGAAAGCAAAAGAAACACTTCACTATCTCAATAATATCTCTGGAAGACTGTAATTGACTCTGGTTCATTGTTATCAATTTAATAATTATTTGTTATATTATGACTACTTTTTATGTTTTATCAATAAAATTAATAACTTTTGCAATAATATATAAATTGTTTTATTTTCAAACAGGTATGGGATTGATGACGATTAAGATCATTTGAATATGTCCATAGATATACGATCTAGGTAAAAGTGAATAAGTTTCACACATTAGTAATTAAACCTCTTTTTATTTAATACCAATTCATTAAAGATCGCATTATTTAAGTGTATTGAGAGAAGAGATTATTAAAGAGAGGAAAATATGTTTCTTAATTTATTGTAGATGGGAATATTGATAGACTGTTCAATTGAGCAAGGTTGATTGATGGTTAGCTTAATGGAAATCTTCTTTAATTCCAGACCTGTTTTGAAACTCAAAAATGTTGTGATTTTTGGTAAAAAATGTGTTTTTGTTTTTTCTTTGCGATGTTTTTTGCAAAAACTTTAATTGAATTCTTGTTTTAAAAATAAAATGTTTTTCAAAATTGAGTTTAAAATTATTCATCGTTTGGTAATTTTCTTAAGTTAGGCACTGGAGGACAGACAGCACAGGACAGGGAGAATGAATAATGTGTACCATTTGTCGCTGCAGTGTCTCTGCATATTGAGAGCTATTTTGAATATACAACGGTTTGAGTCCTTTCTTCCCTTCCCTAACATTCTGTCACTTTTGGGGTCCATTAACAGAGGGCTCGATACCATTGAGAATTGACAAAAGGCCAGACCTCTAGAAATAGACTTCAATTATATAAACGCTAAATAATGTCACGAAATGTGAATCACTTTTTGGACTAATTGTCCGAATTCTCAAAAATGTCATTTATTTCAACAATTCCTGATGTAATACAAGATCTATTCATAAGTATATAAAATAATAATATTATCAAGATACATTAACTGTTCGCACATGAAATCTATTTGAAAATAATTTGATAGTATTATTAAAATTATAAACATTACTGAAAAATCTTTTCTTCAATAGAGTGCACAATATTTCCATTACTCCCAGACATGACATCCCTAACCACATACCCAATAGTCCACCAAAATTAGATACAAATGAAATGAACGTGAGATCCGGAACCGATTCAATCGATTGGTCGGGCATTCGGTTGTGAATTATTTTAATGTTAATCAAGGGATCAAATAAAGGGATGTCTAGTGTTTCTACTGTTATATAACTCGAGTCATAATAACTGAAATCACAATCATTTGGACATAATTTTGAACATTTTTTCTTCAGTACATCAAAATTGATTTCATATACCAGTGCCAGTGCCCTGACATTTCTTATTTCGCAAAAACTCGCACTTGTATTGAAAACAAACAATTCTTTACGAAAGAGAATATTTTCTCCGAAATAACAGCTATTATTGAAATAATTGTTCATTTGATTGAAAACACATTCATTAATGCAATCACTTCTCAACTGTTTGTTTGGATTATTATTATTTAAATCATATTCTTTACAATTTGTTTCATACCCTGAACCTAAAGCTTTTATTTTTGTTTGTAAATAAGTCATCAAATACTGATTATTTGCTTTAAATTGCGTAAAATCACCATCATTGAATTCAGGAATTATATTAGGCGAGTGTATTAATAAATATAAATGTTTAAAAAAAATGACCGGGTACACATTGTTCTTATGTTGATACGCGATATTAAAAGATTTGAAATTTATTTTGAAATTTTGCCATGTTTCTTTTAATGAGCTAAAAAAAGTGAAACACTTTGATTTTATATTATTCATCTGACCAAGTCGAAATGATTCAATTGGAGAATGATCATATAAATATATACTATTAATTGATCCATTTAAATATTCTACATTTCCAGCAATACCTATCTTAAATCTGAATTTATCTTGTTCAATACTCATTCTTTCAAATATATCTTTGACAGACCCATTAAACTTGCTGGATAAGTTTATCATGATTTTCACATAGTTGAGTATTCTAGATCTATAATTGTGGGTAAAATTATTATATCGTCTCATGTTTTCATACATTTCTTTGTAATCATTTGTATAATTTTTATAAAGACTTTTATAATACGAATTCATTTTTGAAATTTTAACAAATGATAAATAAAACGGAAAACATATTGTAATCCCAGGAATGGATTCGTTTTCAAATTTTTCCAATTTGATCTTGGTAATTGTAGCGCCGCTTAGATATTGATTCAATAATATTATTGTTTGATATGTGAAACCCATTACACAAATCAATAACCAAATCATTTTTAATAATGTCAACAACTTAATATTTAATAAACTTGGTAAATTAATACAAATCATCTCAAACTTTTAAAAAATACAATACTTTAAAATTCATTTAATACGAATAATTTGAGCACAACTTTTGCAAATGAATTTAACAAGAATATTTTGTAAAAAATTTGATAATTGTATCTTGGTTATTTCAATCAACGTTTACTATACAAACACAAAACAAAATAATATAATTTCATTAATAACACAAATATTTAGTTTCAAATCAATAATAAACAGAGCCGAGATCTGTGGCTTTTTTTGAGTAGGCATTTCCAAAAATAATGAATAGTTTTTAATACTTGTATAAATGAAAATTTCTAAATAATAATATATTTTAATTAAATTTAATGTTCAAAATCGCATTTATTTTTAAATATTTGACAATTTATTGAAGTTTATAAGCCGGATTAATTTTTTATTAAAATATTACCTACTAAATTGACTGAATTATCAACAAAAATTACTAAATCGGTAACTAAATTGACTAAATCATATACTAAATTAACTAAATATTCAACTAATTTAACTAAATCACTAATTAAATTAACTAAATCATCAACTAAATTGACTAAATCATATACTAAATTAACTAAATATTTAACTAAATTAACTAAATCACCACCTAAATTAATGATTGACGATTTAGTTAATTTAGTATATGATTTAGTTAATTTAGTATATGATTAAGTTAAATTAGTATATGATTTAGTTAATTTAGGTGGTGATTTTGTTATTTTAGTTAGTGATATAATCAATTTAGTTGATGATTTAGTCAATTTGGTTGATTTAGTCAATTTAGTTGATGATTTAATCAATTTAGTTAGCGATTTAGTAATTTTTGTTGATAATTCAGTCAATTTAGTAGGTAATATTTTAATAAAAAATTAATC
>JAQGAT010000742.1:0-23690 GCA_034687845.1 Pantelozetes paolii
CATAAACCAAACAAATTATATAATCATTCAAATATTAGGTCACTAAAAATTCCTGTTACTTATTCTTAGCCCTTATACTTTTATTAATTATAAATAAACATGTTTAATGCATTGGCATTCTGTTATCATCAAGGATCATTTGGGCGCCGTATTCCCCAATCATAGCCGTCGGTGCGTTTGTGTTGCCATTAGTTATATCAGGATATATAGACGCGTCCACAACACGCAGTCCCCGAACACCTCTAACCCTAAGTCTTTCATCCACAACAGTGTCGGTGCCGTTACCCATCTTACAGGTGCCCACCTGATGGCCCACAGTATTGGTTATAGTTCTGGCATAACATTCAAGATATGAATCGCATTCCCAAATGGGTCTGTTGTCAGCGCATAGACTACACCCGGGAATGGGTTGTCTCCAAATACGTGCATATTTAGGGAAATCGCCAGAACGTGAAAGAATAATTCCTTTCCTTATTGTATCCATAAGTGCTCTGATATCATAGGAATTGGACAAATAATTTGTGTCCAATAGGGGGTATACGTGTGGATCACGTGACTGAAGTTGTAATCGACCGACACTTCTGGGTCTATAGTGAAAGCAAAGTATAACCAATCGATTGTTTTGTCCCAAATGTGGTCGATAGTAGTCCTCCCACTCTCTTATATTAACAGCTTTGTTAGCTACCAGTGCCGATAGATTATTGCCTACCGGTGCAATATTCAGATCGATCTAAAACAATAATTTTGATATTACTTTAATTTGTACTAGGTACTGGATACCAGTCCATTTCTTACCTGAATGTCAGGCCAATCGGAGTTATCGTTATATTCACTGTTCATATACTGATAGATAAGAGGGAACTGCGAGAGAGGGCCGGAACTGTTTGTGTAATAGCGGTAGAGGTTGTCAACTGATAAGTCATTGCCTGAAGTGATTAAGGAAGGATCCAGTACTTCATAATCGAGTTGGACATGAACATGGTCTTTTAGATTATAGCCAACTGGTAGGTCTATCAGCACAGGGATATTCAGATCAGATAAATGATTTCTCGGTCCTATTCCGGACAACATTAGAAGTTGTGGACTATTTATTGACCCTGAATATACATAATTGAATTTAAGGGGTAATTGTTTTAATTAATTTTAAGTCTAATCACCTGAACATAAAACCAATTCATTTCGAACATAAACGGTATGATTAGCGCCGTTATGCTCGTAGACAATACCCTGTGCTCTGATTCGAGCACCGGTAGCACTGGTAGTAATATTTTCAAAAAGGATTTTAGTGACAAAAGCTCTGGTAATCACCTGAAGATTTGCTCTGATTTTTGCGTACGGCTCAAGAAAAGCACTGGCAGTTGTGGAACGGGTGGCGTTTGGATAAATAGTTTGCTGGAAGCGATTAATACCCAACTGTGTCGGTCCGTTCTGGTCGGCCACTGGAATGCCATTATTGACCATCATTTCCATCCATTTCAATATAATAGGATCCGGATTAGAAGGGGTCGACACAACCATACGTCCAGTCGTGGAATGATAGCCCGGATTCAAACGTACAATACTCTCATCGGTGTTATTCTCAGAGCGAAGAAAATAGGGCAGCACCTGATCAAAACCCCAACCCCTGGCCCCAAACTTTTGTGCCCAACTGTCAAAGTCTCTTCGATTACCTCTACTATAGACCATATAATTTAAATTATGTGATCCACCGATGACTCTACCCCTGGGAATGGGAACACGACCTCCATATGCCCAACCGGCGCCCCTTTGGGTTGTGGTCCTATAACCCCAGTCCACGTCTGTCCTTAATAATCGCCTTTCCATTGCAGGCATATCTGTTAACAATGTTTGCGGTCCACCCGCTTCGAGCACCAGTACTCTTATGTTGGGATTTTCCGACAAACGCGATGCCATTACAGAGCCGGCAGTACCGGCGCCGACAACTATGTAATCATATCTATCACTCACTGTATTCCGGGAATCAATTGAATTGTGTTCTCGAGTCCTCTGAAGTGATATTATTGATAATGTTATCAACTGTAGGGATAGACTTGGGTTTGATGGTAGCACTGGTAGTGGAGAGTTCATTGTAGTGACGGCACCGACAGTTTCCAATCTAATTGTAGTTATAATAAATATTTTATTCAATACTAATAACAATTCAAAATATATTTCTAAATCAAACAACTAATAGGAAACAGATAACCAACAGGTGCTCAAAGGGGGTAATTTGTAAATACTTTGTATATTGAAAACAAATCACATCACAAGGTTAAACACTATTTATTTTTTTAAGAAAGCTCATTTCAAAATGTTTCAAAGTGATTATTATTAAACAATATGTTGATTGAATTTATAATAAATTAGATACCAATCCTTCCCAACCCCAGGCTCTGGCGTTTCAACTCATTATGATTACCCGTATAATAATATTCTTGAATTTTAATTTAAGTTATTGAACTAAAAATAATTGATACTGGTAACTTTAAGTTGTCCTAAAATACAAATCAATATTTGACAAAACGATAAATTATATCAATCACACGATAATTGTGTTGTGACTGGAGTGTTGTGGACCAGTAATACCAAAACAAAATTACTACTTAACAAATGCTAAACAACAAGTACTCTTGTACAGTTTCTAATCATTTTTAATCTAATATTAAATATTATATTTAAAATATTCGATTACAGTAAATCTGATCTTGCTCATTTAACAAAATAGATTTTAGTGACTCATAGAGACAGTAATAAAATAATTTACTGCAGAATAAATTAATGGTCAAAAAATATTTTAATATTTTCTTCAAATCAATAAAAATATATAAAATTTTATTAGAAAATAAATTTTGCTTGCTTATCTCATTCTCAAATAATGGTTAATATATTTGTCCTAAAAAATGAAAATAAAAAATTTTTGGTTAAAATTATTTTTGATTTCAAAACAGTTTTGACGTAAAATAGATTTGAAATCAATTTAATGTTAGATTAAAAACAAATTTTAAGTAAAAATTGTTATAAAATATAAACTTTTTATTCAATTATTTCCTCTATTAATGAGGTTATGGTCTATAAGTTGTTTTAGACATAAATGGATGCGCCGTCGACTACAAGCGCTGTGCCGGTGATAAAAGCTGACTCCTGTGAGGCCAAAAAGGCGACCGCATTGACCACATCCTGTGTTGTGCCGATTCGTCTCAACGGATTGGTTTCCTCCAGATGTTTGAGTACACCGTCCAGTATATCGCCGGCACCGGTGGACGCCTGGAAGTTAGTTCTTACTGCAGTTGGACTGATTGAAAATTTATGAATAGTTAGGATTCAAAACACAAACAATTACAACAATAAGGGGTATAAATGCAAACTTATATTACTTAACACAGTTAACACGAATCCCTTTCGGCCCCAATTCAAGTGCAATACATTTGGTGAACATATCAATCGCACATTTGGCCAAACAGTAGGGCATGAAATGGACATTCTTTAGGGGAAAGGATTAAATTAAGCAAAAAGTAAAACTAAACTATTTTTTATTGTTAATCAAAACTTTACCGGTTTTACAGATAGAGTGCTCGAAATGTTAACGATTACACCTTTGCTTCGCTCCAAATGAGGGACAGTTAACTGAGTCATCAAAACCTATTGTTAATTCAATTTCCTTATAGTGATTAAATAAATCTATCCGAGCATAGGTTACCACAGATCTGACATCCAGTCTCATCATATGGTCAAAAGTACTCAATAGTTTTGGGTCATAGATACTGCCAAAAGCTCCGGCGCCGGCATTATTGACCAATATATCAATGCGACCGAAATGACAAACAACTGTCTCCACAATCCGTTTGCAGTCATCGTCTTTCGTCACATCGGCTATGATTTGAAGCGCTTTGTATTCTGTTATCAAATATTTCAATAATTATTTCAATTTTATAAAAACCAATTGAAATTGATATTAAAAGTACAATTCATATGGATCTTATCAAAGCTCAGGGATATTTAATACTCACTATTTTACACAATATTTATTTTATTAACTAATTTTTCTTTTCATTCAAAACTTACTTTTCGGTGAATTAATATTGCATTCATTGGCAACTTTGGCCACATTTGCACCGTTACGTCCGTTGACCACTACCTGTGCTCCACAGCGAGCAAAGTAGTTGACCATTGCTGCACCGATTCCACCGCTGCTTCCAGTGACCAAAACTACCTTTCCATTAAAGTCTTTACTCGTCGACATTGTATATATTTTTCTACCCTTACTCAACAAAATACTAAACAAACATTGAATTAAAATATTTTTTCGTTTCACTTCTTATATGAATTGAAAACTAGTTATAAAATCTGATAAAATATTTTTTATGTAATTAAATAAAACATTATTTTTCATCGATTCTCCACTTATTTTATCTATTTATGCATTTTCTGCTCAATTATTGCAAACTTAAAGGAAACAAACATTTTCTGGAATTTCAGAGTATTTTTGATATTTTAGACAAAAATAATAATGATATTATGTCTTAAATATTTTTTAAGGATGACCAGGATTTATTAATTCAGCAAATGTTGGTAAAATTAAAGACCAGTTAATTGACTCAAAAGTTATATGAGATTCAAAAAGAGTCAACAGTTTTTACAGAATCATATAAAAAGTGAATTTTAGATTGAATTCAAGTTTTAGTGAATAAACTGTTGGAAATATTTCACTAATTAATGACTAAGTCTTGAAATTTCTTAATTAAGATTACATGGGATTCTCTGCAGAAATAATTAAATTTAATTGAGAATGCAGAAATGTCGTATCATAAATAAAAACTTGACCTTGTTGCTTTATATAAGAGTTTTTATTCAAAAATAATAAAATCAATAATTATTTCATTACTTTTAAAATATATATTGAATATATATAATTGCAAATTAATATTAATATAGTCTGAGTTTATTTTTAAATGTTCTAGCACATGCTCAATGACAAGTAAAAAGCATCAAATATTGTCTCAAAAGTTTTTATGGTTTTTAGTGGCACTCATAATAAAAATGTTATTATTGTTGTGACAACTATTCATATCACAGTATTCATGCGCCTAAGCTAGATCACTTTGAGTCATCTCTGAGTCCCAATTTGGCTATCTTATTTAATCTACACTAAAAACAATGAAATCTATATCATTCAAACAGATATCAAGGTTATAATATTCTTTAAAAATTGAGCGATTAAGATTAAATATAATTATATACTTGCAGATATTTTTAAGAA
Organism: Pantelozetes paolii; assembly: GCA_034687845.1. NCBI lineage: Eukaryota > Metazoa > Arthropoda > Arachnida > Sarcoptiformes > Oribellidae > Pantelozetes > Pantelozetes paolii. The sequence continues at coordinate 5,258 of JAQGAT010000742.1, forward strand.
CTTATTATATGACATATCCTTTATACTTTTAAGATTTACAAACCATGAACATTTACATTGCAAATTTAGATTGTAATTCATACCACCTTGCCTATTCCATTGCATAAGTGTTTGCACATGTCTTAACCTGAATAAAAAAATCAATATTTATTTCAATTGAAAATATTTTAATAAAAAATTCATTTCAATTAGTATTCACTGAAAAGCCTTCAGAAAAAGTAGTATTATTTTCTAACGTCTAAACAATAGTCAATTGAAATTGAAATTCAATGCAAAATTGAAATATTCGTTAACAGAAAGTGATGTTTCCTCTCAAAAGCGACTAAATCCAAGGTTAAATCAATTTAATCCTCAGTTTTTGATATTGAAATAACTGTTTAAAGTTTACATTTATATTATATGAGACGACACACAGACTTACACTGCAATTACAGTATTAATTCGTAAAGGAATAAAAAAAATCCAAAAAGTTTGACTCATTTTATGAAATATTAATAAATTATTGCTGTCTTTCATCGATAACTCATTTACTTTGAAATTAACTAAAAATATATCAAAAGTAAGTAATTTTAATAAAATTTTATTATTATTTGCAAATCACTTAACAATTATTTGAAAAGTATTACTCAATTTAAAAGAATTTAAATGTCACTGATAATCAAAAGTGTCATTCAAAATAAGTATGGAGAGATAAGATAACTATTTTAGAACTTAACTTGAACAATTCAAATTTTCTACTAATGTGCACCTGATTAGATAATATTTATTTTGTTTTTAACCCATATTTTATAAAATTTAATAAAGATTTTAATTTAATTAGAGATAATGTCATCAGAATTGGAGTTCACAAACAAAGTAGTGCTGATCACCGGCTCCAGCGGTGGTTTAGGAGCACAAACTGCTAAAGAGTTTGCAAAACAAGGGGCACAGGTGGTCATCACTGGTCGTAATGCTGATAGAGTGGCTTCAGTGGGAGCCGAATGCGATTGTATGTCACCGGGAGGACTGAATTCACTTCAAGTTGTGGCCGACGTCACTATTGATGACGATTTGAAACGTCTGGTCGAGACTGTAGTCGAAAAGTTGGGTCGAATCGATGTTCTGGTCAACAATGCCGGCGCCGGTAGTGTGGCATTCATTTCAGACCCCAATCTGATTAAACATTTGGACCATATGTTCAAACTGGACGTCCGATCGGTCGTACTATTGACACAACTGTGTGTCCCATACCTGGAGGCGAGTAAAGGTGTGATTATCAATATTTCATCCCTGGCCTCACTAAAACCAGTAAGGATATTTTTAACCATGTTTAACAATCCAATTAATAAAAATTGATTGGCACTGATAGTATGGTGGGTGCTCTGCCTATTGTATGGCTAAGGCATCGTTAGATATGTTCTCAAAATGCATTTCCCTGGAGTTGGGGCCCAAAGGAGTTCGCGTTAATGTCATTAAGTATTCAATCGTTAAATGATTTTCAATTTAATCCTCTCTTTAAACAAATTAACAATTATTTCAGTCCAACGGCAGTGAGAACTGGATTCCAGGCCAACAGCGGCGCCGGAGATATATTTGATAACGTTGTTGACGCTACGGAAAAGAGTGCACCCCTTGGAAAGCTACCTGACCCAGTTGACATTGCTAATGCTGTCCTATTCATGGCGTCCAGCAAAAGTGCATTTATAACTGGAGTTACCCTTCCTGTCGATTGTGGAAGTCTTAATGCGTGAATGCAATAACAATACCCTGGTGCATAATAAAGTTACTTGATTGATTGAGAATATGGTTAACACTATAGTATCTTGGTTATCTATTAATGTTTCACATAATCTACTTTTGCAAGAATACTTAATTTAGTTTAAGTAAAACATATATTATTTTTATTTAACAGTATTTTTAATTATTTTATAAGTAATTAGTGTTTTATATAATTTCAAAGATAGGGTTTGGTATGTCTTATGTCTTGTGACTCATGTTATGACTAATTGAATGTATATTTCTTTAAATTTCAATAATATTTAGTAATTTCTAAACAAATAAAAACAAAAATTCAAATAATATTGTGTAAAAGTTAAACCATATGCTCATCAAAAGCATCTGTTGATTGCATTCAACAATTTTTAAATCCAAATATTTTATACATAGGAGTATTGAGTTACTGTAGGCCTCATACAAAAATGATGAATCGCTTTCATTTGACTGCCCAGGTTATTTTAAATTTCATTAAATAAATGAATTTACATTGCACAAACTGTTTTATTACAGTGTTTAATACTTCTCAATAGATCCCTTTACCTTAAGAAGGGGGCGAAAATAGATTTTAATAAAACATTGTTTTCAAGTGTTTTTAAACATTAATTCAATTTTCACGAAATCATAATAACATTAAACACAAACTAAAAGACAAATTATGTTTATATTAATTATTTTAACGAATATTTTGATTCCAATTATTTGTCATTCAAGTCATGAGACATCTGATGACAAATCTAATGTAATCTTGGATTATAGCGGTTGTGGTCATACCTACCAATGCTATGGTGTACCCACTGGTTGCTTGCCCACAAAAAACTGCACAGTTTTACTACAAACACAACCAAAGGAGTCAGTGATTAAATTCAAACTCTTTTGGGCCAGAAATGAGAACTCGACGGACAGTTATGTGTCCACAGGTTTGTCCACCGACGACAAGATGGGCGACGATTCCGCCATGGAGTGTCTCCTAAAGCCAAACAGCTCTAAGATGATCATCAGACACGGCCTAACCTTTGGCTTTGGAAATGAGTTTGGGATTAATACAAAAGATCTCCTCACAGGGATTAGTGATACAAAGACCGAGTATGTAAACGGTCTGTTGAGCTGCGAGTGGAGTCGAGACCTCTTCACAACTGTTGGTAAATTTAACTTTGATTTGAAGAAACAAAAATACTTTGTTATGTTAGCCTACGGACCGGTGGATAGGAATGGTATCTCTTAAACACATTTAAATTTACTTTCATAACTTAATTGAACAATATTTAATGACCAGGGGAGCTTCAACATCACACTGTTGATTGGATAACATCAAAATCATATAACCTTCACCAGCTTACCCAGGATGACGACGGCAGAGAAGGTGAACCCAATTCAGCCCTCAAATTCTCAGTCAATATTTTGTCAATGTTAATCTGTGTTGTCATTTGTTCAAGGTTAAGTGAAATTTAATTATTTAAAGTTTAATCTCTTGTATTAAAGTTTGATTGAAAGCAATATTCCAAATGTTTTATTATTTTGAACAAATGAGCAATGTAAAATAATTCCTTTATTTTTATGAATTAATGATCAAAATATCAAATAAATAAATGTTTTTAAAATAAATCCTTTTTAAGGGGTATTTTCAATAAATTCCTTTAAAGAGGTTTAACAAGCTCAATAATTACATAATAATTATTTATAAAGATTCCATAATTTAATTTATTCCTAATTGATCAAGGGCAAATATACTTTCTAAATTTTGTAAATCTTATTTATCAATAAACAAGCTAAAACTACAAGAACAAATTTTCCAACTAATAACCCTGATGCTCCATTGTGTTTATGTGTTGTCGATTCTGGCATTAGTGTACCGGTGCTGTCGTTTTCAGTGGTTATTGGCATAACAGTTGTCGTTATATCACTTGATTTCGACAAATTATACGCCTCTTTGGATATGAATTGTGTTGAATACCTGGCATCTATTGTATCTATTAATAAAATGACATAACATTGCTTAGATATAGCATTGACTTTGAGGGCACATGTCCTCTCATACAAACCATACCATTGACTGTCTTTCCACTGTTGAATATAATATAATATTTATTCTTGCTCAAATCAAATTCAATATTTTTTACTTTTGTATCAAAGGGTCGATTCCAGTGACACATAAACAAGTTTTCTAAGAGTACTGTCTGCACAGCACCAATAGCTGGCACGGGATCCACGGCCACAAACTCGCAAACACTCTCTTTATCACAAGTACTGTATGTTTGCATTTCAGAGACACTATTATTCATCAGAAGAACGCATTGAGTGAAGGAATCGTTGCCTAATTCCGGGTCCACTGATATACCGGCGCCGACCCATCGCTCATGTGTTTTATTATCGCGTTTCCAGATTATAGAGAAGTCGGTGCCGTTGTGTTGGCCATTGATTGTCATTATTATCTCACATGTGTTTTGTTCAATACAACCGTTGGGTAATCCAAAACAGTTTGTATTATTGGGTTGTTTGCAATCCCTTTCCATTTGTTGCAACTCTTTGTCCAAAATTACAAGTTTGTCGGTCAGATCGCGGGCCAGGTATTCAGCCGTGTCTGACACCCACTTCGCGCTGTGGTGTTTAGGATTGCCTACAAATAATTTTAATAAATCATATTTTTTACAAATAAGGGGCGGAAATGACTATTTATTAAAATACTTTAGACTCAAAATAACACCTTATTATGCAATATAATAAATACGCACCCTTTTTATCTACCTGTCCATAAGCCAACATAATATAATATTTCTGCTCAAAGATATTGAAATCAATGTTTTTCACTTTTGTGTTATCAGATCTCTGCCATTGACAGGACAGTTGGTTGTCTTTATAGACAGCACTGGCATCAGTAATATTGGAGACGTCCACTGAATTAACTCCATAACCACTCTTACCGGCAAACGTGAGTCCCTGTGTAACGATAGCTGTCTTATCATCGGATTGAATGACACATTGAGTGACTGAGTCGTCGCCCATCATTTGATCTGCGGACAGGGCTGCCGCTACCCAGGCATCAGTGGAACCGGATTTTCTGCTCCAGAAGAGTGAGAACTGAGCGCCGCCTCCAGTGGTTGGTTGAACTGTCAACAGGACTTTGCAGTTATTTTTTGACAGACAATCATTTGGGAGTCCAAAGCACCGGATGTTTGACTTTGTATCACATTTTGAGGAAATATTTTCAAATTCTTGATTTGAATTAAGACTTAGTTTTTGCTCAAAATATCTTAACCTCTGTTCAGATAAATGACAAATAAATCCAATTATAATTGCGTTTAAAACTATTTGTTTAAACATTTTTCAAATAAAACTTTAAATCAATTCCTATCAATGGGAAGGCGTTTTGCACACCAAATAAATACCTGTCCTTATCTATTGATGGGATTTCTATTATTAGATAATTATTTCTCTTATGATTTTGTAATTTATATGAAAATATGTTACACTGGGTGATAAAAATTAATAATTATTTAAGGGGCTGTTTAAGGGGGATATTTGTTATAGCAAAGCATTGAATGAATAATTTATTGCAAATATTGTTTAATATCATTGTTTGAAAACTACTGAACAAACCTCACTTCAACTGAAAGCCATTTGATTAATGCCTTTCAAACAATTAGTGATTTAAATAAACAGTTATTTTTGATTTGAATGAATGTTTTTCTTCAAACAAATAGCAATTTATAGCAAATCTTAGTCTCAAAAATGTGTTAACAAAACCTGAAAACTAAATATTATTTATATTGATTTGTTTGGTATCTTAAGAGCACTTGAATTAAATTTAGTACTAATTTAGTGACAAATGAATGCATGAAAAGCTAAACATAACTCATATCTGAATCAATAGATGCATAAAATATAGGAAACAATTCCCTAAAGAGAAAAAAGTGTACAAAAAGTCGTTTAAATATGAAATGAAGTCTTTATTGATATGAAAATACTAAACAATATTTTATGCGGAGATAAATGAAAATAATTTTAATAGCATTTCATATATAAATTCAAAACAACTTTCAATCAATTTATTGATTATTAGGCATAAAATTGTTTGAATTTCAATTGAGATGAAGAAATAATATTATGTTTGAAATGATTTCCTCAAAAATAGCCCTGAATTGACCAAAAACTCGCATTTTTTGCTTCTTTTTTGTTGTTTTCTTCTCAATTGAATGACTTTTCGCGCAAATTATAAACCACTTGTGCAACAAGTTTTTTCCCGATCTCATTGAGAGCGCACAGTTAGCCAATGTCTGTGCTGTTCTATGAGAGCCAAGTGAAGACTTAGAGCCTGTTCTCAGTTGGCATTCATTCAGTCCAAGAGTTGGTTAGAGTTTTAAGGTTTGAAATACTTTTTACATTAAAATAAGTTTTTGTATTGAAATCTATTCTTTACTACAATTATATTGATTTGTATTAAAGAAATCGTTTTTATTTCTCCCATCACTTGAATTACAAGTTTGTCCTCATCTCTATAATCACTAGATATAACCCTAAAAAAGGGTTTCATTGAATACTAAATAATTTTTATTTACTTTTTGTGAAGTTTTCAAAACATTTAAAGTTTTATTGATTTTAAAGTTATTTTATATTTTTTGTATTGAATTCTATAAATATTCCAAATATACTGTACAAATAGACATACCTGTGCACAAAGCGCCGGCTGTTTATATACTTCCTTGAAATTAATTAATTGTGAAAATTGAAGATTGAATTCACGGGTTATTTGAACTAAAGTTTTAACAGAAAACTAATCAAACATTTTGTGAAGAATTCTTGTAAACCATTGCTAAAGAAAAAGTCCACTCAAATCACAGGTACTATTCAATTGTGAATTATCTGAAAACAGATCTAAAGATTTGAAGCAATTATTCAAAAGGCGATTATAATCTGAAAGAAATATTAATATTCAATATAAATCGTGAAAGAAATCAATTTTCGATACAAAATCCACGACTAATTCACAACTGAATTATCGATCGCTGAAAGCAAGCAAACATTGAAAATGAGTAATAGGTATGTAATTAACAAAATATTTTGATATTAATTGCTAAAAATATTTCCCGTTTTTTATCACAAATTGTTTTAAAGCTTTTAATTTTATTATTTTACGAGTTTTAAAAAAAACAGATAAAAATGCAAATCTCATTCAAAATAAAGTGATTTTAAGGATAACTAAAATTTATCCCAATTCTCAAACTGTTCACAAAATGATATATGTATTGAATAGTTGTTATAAACTTTAGTGAAAATTAATTTGAATTTTATTTAATGTTTTATTTCAAGTCCTTTATCACATAATACAAACTCATTAGTAGTTTTAAAGAGATTTCTGAAGTGATTTCACAAATATTTTTCACTGATTTCTTAAAAATCGGTTTTAAAAGCGTATAAATTAATTACAAAAACAATTTTTTCATTTTCTCTTTTGATAACAAGTTTTTTTGTAAATATTTTATAATAAAAAAATGCAATAAAACTTGTTTTTAGACCAAAAAACTTCTCAAAAAACTTGTAAAATCTCTTTTATATTATACCATTGAAAACAATTTTAAACTTTGCTCTCATTTAAACACAAATCCATTAATCCTTTTAAAACACTAAACAAAACCAATAAATTTAAACTTAATTTGATTTTTATCAACATTTATACTAAATCTCAATAAAATATGAGTTTTTATTCAAATCGTTGAATAAAATTCTTGCTTTAGTGACCTGTCTTTTCACATAACCTTTCTTTCCTTCAACACAACATTATTTTATTCATTACTAATAACTTATAAGATATTCAATAATTATAATTTATGTTTTATATCACATATAATAAACATTAAATTGGTTTTAAAAAACTGAATTAATATTTCAATTCAAACACAACTAAACATTTTGTGATTATATTTTAAGTCTTATATAATGTTATGTTTTATATTAAATAATTACTTAAACTATTACACAAAGCAGTGCTGAATAGCGTAAGTCTTATGACATAAGGCTGTCATTAAATTTGTTATAATTTTTCATTTCTATTCACTAATTATTATTTAATTATAAAATAATTTATAATATGTTTTATGTTATACCAAATGAAACACAACTTTCTTTGACTCACTTTTCATACAATCAGTTGAATATTATGTTGTGTTCAATGTTTCATACAATCAATTACCCGGACTATTATTTATAGCAATAGTTGTATACAATGTTTTAGGATATCTCTAATAATCTGAATATTAATTTCAAATTTCAATTAAGATTTCAATTAATTTTCAAACAATTCAATGAAATATTATATTTTGTTAAAAAGATCTTATTATGTGTTAGAAAAATGATATCAAAACAGAAAGTAATTTATAAAATGTTAATTCAATTGTGATTTGTATAACGAATAAGAAATTAATGTTTTCTTTCTCTTTTGTCGATCTGTTTCACTAAACAAACCCTTATTTTGTGGTTTAATTATGTTTGTTATCAAACAAAAAACATTTCAATCCTATTAATCAATACCTAATATATGAGGTCTTAAAATAAACTATTGATTTATTGATTAAACCTTTGAGTTATATAACAAAATAAGTGAATAAACTTTGTTTTATCACAAAATAATTGAAGTTTACATAAAAACTAAATAAAAAACTCTTTAAATATAATCAGAAACTCAATCATCACTTGAAAAAAATAATATGAATATTGAGTTTCAAAACTTATTTATAATACTTTAGTCATAAAATTTGAAACTAAACCCAAAAACAAATTTATTTTTCAAAAAACAATAGATTTTTTAAGCGTTTATATAATCTGTGTTGAAATGAGTTTCAATGAAAACTACTGTTAGAAAAATTTCAAACATTTGTGAAGATTTGAAAAATAGTTTTGCAATTATTGTCATAAAAAAGAGCTTTGCGTTCATTGACCTCATTCTCAGACAAAATAAATCCTTTATTTGAATTTGAATTTCAATTTTGTTGTCGTATTTGAAGACACTTTTTATATAATCATTGATAAAGATCTTAATTTTTGTTTTCATTTATAAATAGCTAATGATTTCTGTAATTGTTTTTTGTTTGCATTTTTTAATCACTTATTCTTTGAATCAGTTTTTTTTCTAAAGAAGTCTTTATTTCTTAAAAATTATTAAAAATTATTTACTTTTTTATCTTTTGTTTGTTTCGTATGATTAGCACAAAAACTAATCATAAAGTGTTTGAAATAAGATTTTATTATTGTTTTTTCATTTTCTTTTAATAAATATAATATTTTGAGTAAACATTAGTGAAAACTGTTTTCCCATTTCCTGATTAAACGTTTGATTTTTGACAAGAAAATCACTTTTCATTAGCGCCGGTATATTCACCCAAATCTTCAGTAAAGGGTGGAAACCATACGTTCATGTTTTGTTAAACTTTAATAATTAATTTTCAAATAATTTGTTGAAAGCATTGAAACGAAAATATCTAATAATTTGATTGATATTTGAATCAAACAAATAGTTTTTGCATTAAATTTACAGTAATTTTCAATCAATATTCAAATCAATATATAATTTTAATAGAAATACATTTAATTTGCAATTATTTGATATAATAGTCAATAAATAATTTCAAACCAAAAAACACAAAAATATTGATTAGATTTTAATTCAACTCAAGGTTTGAAAATAACATCAAATTATCAGACCTTTAATGACAACAAAAAGTTTGATCTTATAATCAAAAAGTCATTTAAAAAACTCGATTACAAAACAAGTTATAAAATATTTTTGTTTTAAAACAAATTGTATTAAATTTTGATTTAATGCTTTGAAACCAATTTATTGATAGCCAGGGGTAGAAAGCAGAAGTGAGATAATCTCGCATAGTTCAAATATTATAGTAGACTTGAAATATTTGTGAAAGGTCATTGCTCAATGATCAATAAATGCATTTAAATTGCACAATGGAAATGACCTGCAATCCAGGTTAATAACTGATAAATTGAGCGCTCAATCTTGGTCATTCCTTATACTGTAATGATATAAGTTATGTCAAATTCAATAGTTATTTAAAGCTCACGACTAAATTGCAAAACATTGAAACGCATTGTAAGGGTATATAAAAATTACATTTCTCATTTACCAAATAATAGTAACAATTGAATAATAATAATAATAAAACAAAATCAATGTTTGAGTCATGTTTTCCATAAACATAAACGTCTGTGAAATAAAATATTGTTTATTTCGTTGAAGAAAATAAATCAAAAATTTTCTGAATATTTGTGTTTTAAAAGATATTTGTCTTAAACTGTTATCCAAACCCAAACATATATTAAATGAAAGGTTTCGTGACTTTCAAATTAAAGGGAAATTATTTACAGATAAATAATTTAATTATTTATTAATCACTAAATTGAGATAAATTTCAAATTATTTTTAAATGAAATGAAAACTAAAAACTAATAATTATTTTCTGATATTTCTTATAATTTCTTGAAATAATGAAAATGTTTTTTATTTTTTAAAAATAATATTTCAAACTCTTTCACAATTTCTTTGAGCACTCAATCGAGACATAACTGTATTCACAAAGTCTCTAATTTCTGTAATATTTTGTTATTACTAACAAATTATTGAATAATTTCTGATAAAGAGCTCAAAACTCAGACATTATTTTCAATATCGAAGTCTGAAAAAAGTATTTATTGTTATTCAAAGGGGGTATTAATTGTCTATTATTGTGAACATAACTGTCGATAGATTAGGGTTTTGAGGCCACACTATAACACATATTCATCGCACCTTAAAGTGAATTATCATTTCGGATAACAAATGGGTTTTCAATACATTTTCACTAATATTTTCTATCAATAAATCTTTTGTTAAAAATTTAATGAAAAGAGATTTTTGTTCACAAAAATGAATTTTTAAAACATTTCTTCAAAGTTCATCAAATGTGCTATTATTTTGTCAAACACTTTGAGTCTTAATAATAAGTTTTAATAATAGACTCAGAAATGCTTTTCAAATAAATAAAAGGATTTGAAATTTGTTTGAATTTTTCTTAATATAGAAATTCATTTCAAATTATTTTTGATTTGTTGTGAAAATCGTTTAAAGGGTTTAATAACTTGTCATTTATTTAACGAGCAGAGAGAGAGAGAGAGAGAGAGAGAGAGAGAGAGAGAGAGAGATAGAGAGAGGCGACCTTGTTTAATGTAAAAAGATGTAAATCTATTTTGAATAATTCATAAATCATATAATTCTGACCTCTATTTGATGTTTTGATTTAATTTTAAAAGCAAATTGAAAATAGTTTGAAACACTTTGAACTCATTTAAACGAATCAAAGAGTTATTAAATAATGAAAACAATTGAAGACGTGATGAGAAATATTTGTAATTCATTTATAAATCAAATTATCAAACAATTTGTTTATAATTACTTCAAAAGTAATAGTATTTGTGATTAAGTGTTCAAAACATTTCATATGTGTTCAGTTGAGCGATAAACTAATAATATTTATACCCCCTTATGAAGTGGAACATAAAAAGGTGTAAAAGTTTGCAAATCATATCCAAAACAAATAGGATTTTGATTTTAGTTTTGAATATATTTATTGAAAAACTTTTCCTTAATTTTAAAACACATTATAATTAATGGAGTATTGAATTGAAAACAATATTTAAATTTTAAAATTCATAACAATTTTTGATATTTTTTACAAATAATAAAAAATTCACGAAATGTTTATAATTATTATATTTTGTTTTCAATTGATTTATTAACACATTTTTGAATCATAAGTTACCTTTCTTAATTTGATAGTATGTAAAGTCATTTCTTATTATTTTGATTTGTAAATTACCATTCTCCTTTCTATAGTAATTAATCAATCTTTGCTATAATAGGTAGTGATTGTGAAAACAATCATTGTATCAATATTTGAAAAATTGAAAATTTATTTCAAAAACATTTTTGTATTATTTGTATTAATATTGAACTCTAAATACAATTCACTCTATTTTTCTTCATTTCCAATAACACCCGAGTTTTTCTACAATTATTATGATTATGGGTAAAGAGGGCTCAGTTAGAAAGTACCGGTGCCCACACAACACCCGCCAAATAATTTAATAAAACTGTTTTTAACATTATTTTCATTACACAACACAATATGAGTATTGAATACAAAGGAAGCACAATATTAGAGGAAAAAATAAATCAATTCATAAATTGTATAAATAATTTATGTAATACAGGGATGGGAAGTAGGGGGAGGAGTAGGACCATTTCATAATCACAGTTGAAAATCTCTATTTATTACAGAGAAATTCACATACCAAACAAACTTATCTTGATCAACCTATGCCATTATCAAATTGATTAATTTCAATCTGGACTGAGATTATTAAGATTTTCATTAATTAGATATTCAACGATATTTTTTTTGAATACCAATTACCCCTTCTTTTAGCGTCAATCCCTAACATCCCTATGCATTTGAATATGTATATTACGATCCCATTCCTGACGCCTTCATCACAGATATAGTCCATTAAAATATATTTAAATTTGAATTAAAACTTCACAAAAAGTTTTATTCACTCTTTGTTTGAAGAGAAGAGTCATTGAAACAACACTTCATTCATTCAGTTGTTAAACCGATTCACTGAAAAAAATATTGTTTCAAAATATCATAAAATATTTTATGAAATATTTTTCTGTCTAAACGTCTATCCAATTGTGTAATGAAATAAACATTAATTTGTTTTGTATTACTGTTGTGTTATTTGTGTGTTTAAATAGGTTTTTGAATTAAAGGATTGAATTTCTTTAGAGTTTTAATGATTTTTAACAATAATTAACGAAATAATAGTAAATATTTTCATTTGAAAAACAATATCAACAAAAAGTGTTGAATAAAAGTAATAGTTTTTAATTGTATTCCTTATAAGTGTTTGAATCAAAAAGTGATTGAATTGTAAATAATATTTTTTGTAAGTTTACAATAAGTGTTGAAATATTTTGTTGTTTTTATAAACATTTTCATCAATTGTTATGAAATTTTTAAAATTAAAAAATATGACTAAAAAATATTCATTGCCTCATGATTTTAGGTAAGTCCTTGGATATCTGTGCTCTCTTTAACTCATAAAAAGTTATATAACAAACAATCACTTTATCTTAACTCAAGTTTTGGGGAAAAAAGATTATAATTTACGCTAATTTTCTTCAACTGAAAGAATCAATGATTTATTTTCTTCAAAAATATTTATATATTTTTTTGTATATAAAAAAGTAAAAATTAATTCAATGTCTACTCAACTGTGATGTGAATGAAGAAAAGTTTGGATTAAAATTAGTATTCATTGAGTTATAAAACTTTTCTTATTTAAAAACACTGTATAACTAGACTCACCTGTAATTACATGTCTGTGCAATCAGTTATTGAATTGCTTGAGTGAATCACTCAATCATAACCCGAATTAAGACTTATTTTAAATTACAATATTTTAAAGCCCATACAAAACATAAATAAAACACTTTAAGGGGGAAATCAGCTGTTGATTTCCGAAACAAAGTCTAAAGGGGTTTCTTGTATTTACTTTATGATTGTATCTTTCAATGTCTTAATGTATTGAAAGTTTTATTTTCAAGATATAGTGCCTTAAAATCAAACCTAATTTTAAAAGCAATTGTTTTGTTAACTCTAACTCTATCTCACATTAGTCCTACACTTATGTCAAACTTTAACCCAAATAATGAAACAAATTGTGTTAAAAAAGTCAAACGACATATCAATGTAACAAAAGCTGTCAAAATATATATCACAAATTATATATCACTATATAAGGTATACTCAGAGAAGGAATGGACCAAATAAATCACTGAAAGCAGTAAATGAAAGCTACCTCGGTATGTGCAACAAGGACAACTAATGTATTCAAATTTGTAAACAAACACTAATTTTTAAAACACAATTGAAAGCAATTACAGTATATATACAATACCTAGATATCTAAATAAGCCTGGTTTATATCTTAATTAATATACTTAAATATTTAATTGCTATTAATTGTGTTTATTTATAAAGCTAACACACCCAGGTAGCTTTATTTTACTGACTGAAAGTCATGTCTTTTGAAATCCAATACCATTTTAGAGAATAATAAATCAATTTCTTATAAAACATGAATGACTTTTGTGTTAATCACAATTGGATTTACAGTAAATTATGTTATAATAGGTTTTCATTATATTTAAATCTAGATTGCAATTCAATCGGAAGAGTAATATTGAAGTCATATTTGATTTTTATTGAAAAACAACTAAACTTTTTATTATTACTAAAGTCACGGATAAATAGTTATACAAATTGTATGATTGAAATAATAACTCAATTTTTATTGTTATAAAAATTATAATAAAATTGATGTAAATATTAAAAAATACTTTGTTTGCAAAGTAAGACGTTTTGTTCAATACTTTACAATTCAATTGACAATTAGATAATTACTTGCATTGCATAAAAAGTGAGTGTTTTTCAGTACAATGTGTGGGAATTTAATGTTTGATTTAATTTTACAGTTTTTCCTTTAGATTTCATTTTTATGACATATCTATTGATAAGAAAATCCATTGAACTCTTCAGAAAAGTGAAGAAAATTACTTATGTTTTGATAATAATGTGAACAAAAATCTCATAAATATCATCAAAAACACGAGATTTTCAAATATTTATTTGAAATGAATGGATGATTTGAATCAATATTTTTCTCATAAAAACAAATTTCATTTTCTGTTTATTACTATTAGTATTATGTCTACTGTTATGTCACTCAACAGATGAACGGGAAGTCTATTCATAACAATAACAAAAATAAATTACAAAAAATTGATGAAAAAATATATAATAATTTTGATGAGAAATAATCACACGATTAAACAGTGAATAGCAGTGAGAATGTCTTATAATTGACATTAAGTGCAGTAAAGTCGCTGTTATTTTCAACTATTTTTTTAGATAACCAGGAATCTTTTGTTCACAATGAATAGACTTCCTTATATTATTTTTACTACAAGTGAAAGCTTGCTCAATTTTTAAAGAGGCGTAAAGAATGCATAAAAACATTTATTTGAATGAATTTTGTCATAAAAATAACATTTTTGTCATTAGTTTTCATACTTTTTCTCAACACTTGATATCAAATAAAATAATTGCAAACAAAAACTCATTAAATATCTAACATTAACAGAGATATAAAATCGGGAGTAGTCTCCAACTAATCCACCTAAGCTTGAGATATTAGGACAAATATCCAGGACCTGTCAAAACATGAAATTCAAACTAAATGAGTAAGCACTCACATGTTGTGCAAGAGTCCCAAAATATAACCATTTATTACTGAACTATTTCTCAGCCCTGTATTGAAACAAAATCCATGGGTCTGAATATCCCTGAATATAATAGACACTTTGCATGTCTCACACCGTCTCACAGCCTGTAATCCTCTTTAAATTATTGTCTAAAAAGCAGGCGTTTTATAAAAAGTAAATCGTAAAAAGTCTAACAAATGTAACAAGGACAATTTATTATAGTATTTATGTGACTCCAAAGAAGAAGCATAAACTTTGATTCACAGGTATTTTGTTATTGACCCTTATATAGTGTGTTCAAAATATCCTAATGGCACTGGTAGGTTTGATAGGTTTTGGTAGTCTACATGTTTATGTTACGGACATTAATGGATAACTGTGCGGATAGGCAGTCATTATTGCACTAAACGATCAGTCATTTGATGTGATGTACGGATAATAAGGAACTGAAAAATTTAAAAAATATTCAACAAATGGTTATTTAATAAAAACTTTTAGACATTTCTTAAGTGAAAAATGTTTTTTGCTTTTTGGCATCAATTTTGTCATTTCTTACGGTTATTACCATTTCCTCAACAAATAGTGCTTACGTTTAAGTCAATTGAGTTTAAATGCAATTAAAATTAATTTAATTTAAACTGAAATTAAAATATTTAAATAAATTATTTCCAAAACGAGTTAATCATAAATAGGTTTCCACCACTAATTAAATGAAAGTAATTTTAACAAGTTAATTCATATTTGTCTTAAATTGATTGAATTCATATAATGTTTGTTTCACTTCGGCAGACATTCCTGACATCCTTTTCCCTTATATTCCTCCCATTAGTGCCCAAAGTATATAATGTTTTGTAACCATTCCTAAGTGTCCTTCGACTTGAATTGAAGTCAACTTTCTCTTTGGGTATTAATTGATGTTTAACTCACATCAAAAAGCACTCATGAATTGATTGGACATTTCCTCTCAGTCTTCACAACATTGCGACACATATTTCATTGCAAAATACTCTTCACTTACTCTAAATGTGTTTCAAATCAATAGAAGTTAAATAAAATATATTTTTATTTTGTTTAAAAACTTTTGATTAAATATTGAAAATTAAAATTCAGTTTTGATTTGTGAAAGAAATTTTGATTGAATGATAAGTAAGTAGTTTTTATGCATACAATTTCATTAAACTTTGATTTCAATGTATATTTAAGTTTTTATTTATATTTCAAACACTATTAGTAAAACCTTTGATTCAAAACAAGGATTTAAATCGATATTTGAAAAAATCCTTCGAAATAAACATAAAAACAATTATTAATGAAATCATTATTGAAATCATTAAACAATTATTTTTTTTCTGTGTATGAAATACTAATTCATAACAAATGATAATATTTTTGAAAACTTCGTTATAGCCTTGAAATCTTAATTTTCATTTTCAAAAACATTCATTTTGTTTCATATAAAAACGTATTTGAATTTAAAATGATTCTGAATAGACGAGAGAGAGAGAGAGAGAGAGAGAGAGATCAGTGTAAAACAACTTTTTTGGTTCTTCTCTTCAAAATTAATGAATAGTTAAATATAATGATAAATATTTTTGTTTTCACACAAATAGTTGTCCGAAAAAAGCAGAAATCCTTGAATTCAAACAGATCTGCAAATAATGATTAAATTTACTGACAATTCATATGAAAATATGTGTTGTTTTAGTTTTAACGAGAATTTTATGTTAATTTTGATAACAATTTCTCATTAGTTCTCAAAAAAATACAATTTTTTGTTGAAATACTCAGTGGTTTTACTATAATATAGCTTTCAATACAATACTTAACGTATAATTCATTTCATTTGTCCTCTAATTCTTGAATGTATTAAATGATAACAATTTGAAGTGAAAACTGTGTTTAACACAAAATAATTGAATTAAAAATATTTTGCATAAAATCTAATCATATTCTTAAACATTGTATTAAATTTTATGTTTCATTTAATTTCAAAATAATATTAAATTAGAGTTAATTTGCGATAAAACTAATTGTAATTCATTTTAAGACAAGATCTCTGTTTTAATTGAAAAATATATTTCAAACTTTTCTCAAGACTAGTGAAACAGCAAAACATTATCTGCAATACAATCAATACTTTGTTGTCTTTTGTTCATTAAATTAATTGTAAAGACATTTCAATTATTAATTAACGTAATTAAAGGCGAATATTTGCAAAATAGCATATTAAGGGGCATTTACTGCGAATAAACAAGGGTTTTACCAATTATACCCTTGAACATTGCAATTGATTTCCTTTGAAATCAATAATTCATTAGTTTTCACAATAATTTTGCCAAAAATGATTGCAAAACATCAGTTAATCCATAATAACTAGTTCTACAAATAATTTATTAATGAATTGATGAGTTTATTATAAGTCCTTTCATTCCGAGTCCTTTTATGAAAAACAATAATTATAGAGAAATGTCTGCAAAAGAAAAATTTAATAATTTATTGACTATTATATGAATTTATTTTTAACTAAAAATGATTTGAAATTATTTTTTGATTTTCAGACTAAGAAAAGCATTTGTATTGAGAAGAGGTTAAGAATACTATTTAATTATCCCAATGTTATTAACACGCAAACACATTAGCAACAAAATATTACAAACCCTTTCCCCCCTTAAAACCTTATAATTAAATCATCATTTGATTTCATACTTATTATTAAGATTAAGGTTAGATGTGTTTCAAAATAATTAAAATCACAATTAATTTTTCAAATAAATTATTTTTTATTGTGATTTTCATTACTCTTAGAGTCACTGCAAATACACACTGAATATGATTTACAATAAGTTAAGGGGTTTTTCAAACTTCTCTGAACAATTTATATTCATTGGCCTTAAACTAAATTTTATTTTTATATACTTTTAACATTAAAATGAAAAATAAAATACTTAAAGACTTATCAGAAAATATTAATCATTAAAAAAATCTGTTAAAAATATTTTTTAATCATTTTATTGAATGGCTTTTTGAAGGCAAACATTGAATTTCACTATAATTTTCATAAATATTGCAATTAATCTATAGTTTTCTCATGAAATCAATACCAGAGTCTCAATACCCCAGCCCATTCTCGTGATCGCACCTATTATTTATGTCCTTTTTGAAAGATTCTTTAAATACTGAGAGGTTTGATTGGAATTTTACTAAACAAGTGAATTTTAATCATTAATTAATTGGTTAACAGTTTTATAAACATAGTGTTAACGACTCAGGAGTACAAATTGACTCTCTCTCTCTCTCTCTCTCTCTCTC
>JAQGAT010000743.1:0-23670 GCA_034687845.1 Pantelozetes paolii
CATCTGTGGCCGCAACTAATCCGCACTGACATGCCATAAACGGACAGCTACTTTCATGAGTGGCCAGTTGTCCAAAAGCAACGACCACTTGACAACCATTTGACTCATAATTGCATTTCACTCTTAAATCATTGATAATATTTGTGACAATTCTGTTCGGGGTAAGCCATACAGTCCTGTTTGTGTTAGTCGCCAACACTCCTCGACACAGTGGGCAAAGGAATGGCAAATTGTTAGGGGTTTCGATGCAAGTGGTGATACAATCGTCACAAAATGTGTGACCACATGCAGTATTCCGAGGATTGACTATAATGTCCCGGCAGATACCACAGATCAGATTACTGGCCACCGACACATTCAAATCTACAAAACGGTTGACATCTGTTCCGGGCATTGCTTTAGTCGTCAGTCAATGCAATGGTGTTTCGCTTTCATGTCAAACAAACAATTGTTTGAAAACTTTTTTTCTCAACAATAAAATTGTTTTCAAAAATTAGTTGAAACACAAAAACCGATAAAATTATTCATTCAATGATTTGATTTCAATACTAATGAGTGCTTTGAATAACAATTATCTATAGTTCCCACAAATCACTTCTTGTGGTGATTAGTGACCCGGGATTTTATGATCGATAACATTAGCCGCAAATCAATGACAAGTTTTTTATTTTATTTCATTTGTGAATAAATTTGAATCCAATTATTGCCATAAGAAATGAAAAGCAATTAAATTGTGATCAAAAGCATTCAATATCTCAATTCATATCATGTTTTTCAATCTCAATGTCTGTTGTCCTCAAAAAATCATTGTCTGACAGCTATATCAGTGCACTGTTAGTGTGGGGACAGGATCTCCAACCTCTTAAACCGAGACTACCATTCATGTGATTATAACTTATTATTCAATTCAATAATTGATTGACTCATAAATGATAAACAAATTTTTGGTTTTGTTTCAATAAAATCACTAAAAGTTTGACTTATTTTGACTTAAATTCTGTTGTTTTGACAAAAATATTTGTCAAACAATACAAACACAACACAACTATTGATTCACTTCTCAACAAATGAGGAAATATTATTCAAATCAATAATTTTATCGCAAATATAAACAATTGATTAAATACTATAAATAAAATAATTGATCTTGGACACGAATCAGTGCACTATTAGCTAGTCTATAATGACCAAGTTCAATTACTAAATGAATATGTTTTTAGCAATTATTCTTATCAAAACATTAAAAATAAATTAATGTATACAAAAGTATATCTTTAAGCAAGATTAATAAACACACAGTATATATATGATAATGACCAAGGTTATTTTCTAATTATTCTATGTCTATTAATTAAATTCAATGACAACACCACTAAAACTATTGATTGAATTTAATCTCATCTTTATTTCTGCCAATCATTAAACACATAAACGATATTGAAATCAACTAAAACACAATTAAATCACTAAATATAGTGATCATGGTGAATTGCGATTCTTAAGAATTCTGAGCTTGGTCTCATTTACCTTCAATCGGTGACGTTATTGATGTGTTAACTTCATACCCAAAATGGCGTCAAAACTGTTAATCACTTCAAACAAATGAAAAGTGAATTTAATTTACAATCAATTTGTTGTGATTTGAGAAACAATTAAATCATTGTTTGCTCTAAAAAGTGATAAAACTATTGATTAAACCATTGATTCATAAATTGATTAAACATTTGACACCAAAAAAGTCTTCAAATCATTTGAAACACAAACACAAAAAAAGACATTAAATTTGTGACCAATTTTGAGATCATTTAAAAGCAATTGATTATCAAATCATGTCATTCAGAGGACCCACCAATCCGTTGATGGCGGCCATGGCCTCAATGATGGGCTCTTCAATGCCTCCCCAACCCTACCATCAGATGCAAGGCATGCAACCAATGGGTAAATTAGTCCTTCATTTCAGTCACAAAATAACCCCTAATTGTCTCCACATTTACCCCTTATTCACAGCGGGTTTAATACCGATGCAAATGATGCCACCAATGCCTCCGGTATTCAATTGAGTCTTACATTAGTTATGATTATTCACTCATTTTGTTGCCATTGAAGGGTTCGGTAGCGATGGGAGTGACGGTGCCGTCGGGCGTCACCACTATATCTGCACCGCCTGTCCGTAATATTCAAGTGGACGTCTCTCAGCAGTCAATTATGAACGCGGGTCTACAGCAGCCGTCACTACTGGGTGTATATCCCGGAGCCAATGCGGTCAGACCTCCGTTTACTGTACTTACGATGGCTTTGTGCTTAAGTTTTGGACAGTTTTTCATTGTTTTTTGTGTTTATTTTATCGCAGATTTTTCAGCAAATGGCGGCCGCGACTCAGGACAACAACCAACAGTACCGTAAGCCGAGGCCAGCGCCGGGCAGTACTATTACCGTCTTTGTCGGCAATATCACAGACCGGGCTTCAGATATGCTTATAAGACAACTCTTATCGGTATTTAAACATTGATTTTATTATTGCTTTGTTTTTTCGCTGACCTTTGAATTGGTGTCCAGAAGTGCGGTTCAGTCAACAACTGGAAGCGAGTTCAGGGGGCGAACGGAAAGCTACAGGCGTTTGGCTTTTGTGAATACTGTGATCAGGAGTCGGCTATGAGAGCCGTCAGACTCTTAAAGGACTTTGAAATAGCGGACAAAAAACTTGTTGTTAAAGTCGATCCCAAAACTCAGGAAAAATTAGACGAATATCTCAAAAGTAAAGGCATTTCGGGCACAGAGCTCGACGACCAGACCAAAGAAGAGGACAGTATTATTGCACAGCAGTTGCAGACTGTCCTCAGAGAGCATGAAATTGAATTGTCTAAAGAGCCGGACCCTAAGGAAAGGCAGCGCAGGTATAACAATGATAAGAGAGATCCCACTAAACCTGAGGTTTGTTTTCATTTTCACCGATTGTATGAAATGTTTAACTGTTTTTCCGAACCCTTGTTAAGAACTTATCGGAAATGGATTTAGAGGACGACAAGCGGTCACTAATCCACAGAGAGATCGACAAATTCCGGGACACTTATAAGGTATTTACCGTTCCTTTGATGATCACTTGTATGGAAAGGGATATAAGCTTTAGATTCAATGCCTTTGAATGTGAATTTAGTCTTAGTTTTTGATTTCCGATAAATATTTTATATTATAATTGTGTCCTTCAATGCGTTTAAGAGAGGGATAGTATGTTTTGAGTGCATATATAGCTGTTGTGACAGAGCTGTTGACAAATGTCTTGATATTCCCTCAAAAACCAGGGCTTATGTTGTGTTGAGTGAAAATACACCGTCTCTTGAGAGCCGTCAAAATAGATAGCAATTAATAGAGAATAGGATTAGCGGTGAGTAAAGCTTTGAATTAAGTTTTCGGTTAATCTGATCACCGATTCGTTGGTCACTCTATCGGTGAGTACTTTGTGGACAGTTGTCTTTGTATTTTATTATTTGACTAATTTGTGGGCCATTTATAACAATAAGCTTTCGGTTAAATGAGTTGTCATTTGTTTTATTCAGAGATTCAAACACTTTATAAAATATTATTCAATGATATCTGCGTTTAATTGAAGTGTTTATTGTTATAAGACATGAGTTTTCAGAGCACCGGACGGTGTATTGATTTTTTCTTACAACACCACTGGTCTTGTAAGTAAACAATTGTTTTTCTTATCACTCTTGAGTCGCAATCGGTGGCAACGGTTGGTCAGTGTTTGGGTTGAGTCTGCGGTGAGTGAACACAAAAATCGATTTCAGAAATAACTGTTTTCTTGTAAACCTATTCGTGAAACCAACTGTTCGGCGCACAAGCGCTCCGAACTGTCCAACAGTTTAATTGTATTGTTTTCTTCGGTAAACGATTAGCGCAATGATAGTGACCGGCAATAACTCTGAGCACAGACTCTTATTAAAAAGAGTGATCCACTCCTTAGGTAAGGCATACGTGAAAAGCCTTTTGACAACAAAAACTATACACAAAAACCAAAACCAATTAATCATTTGTTTTCTAAGAATTTGTTTTTCATTTCTTCAAAGCTATTGATTAATAAAACATCAAAAACATTGAAACCAATTCATGAAAACGTAAATACATTTAAAGTTTTTGTTACTTTTAATCAAATTTTTATCATTGAATCCATTGAACAGAAAAATTGTTGAATGAATTGTCAAATAAATAATTGGTTTTAGAATTCATTCCTCCGTTTGTGAGCAAAAAAATCATTGATTTTTCAAACATTTAAAAATTATTTTTCATTTTTTTTTCGTTTAAAAATTTTGTTTCAATTTTTTATCGTTTAATTTGTTTTCAATTGTTTTCTTGTTTAGAAAATTGAAGAGAAAAAAGAAGAGGAAAAGAAACGAAAGGAAGAATTGAAGCCCAAAGAGGATGAGACCCTCAAACGGGAGCGCAGGAGTAGTCCACATGAGAGGCCGCCGCCCGTCAGAGAGAGGTCGCCCGATAGAGATAGGAATAGGAATTCGCGAAGAGATCGCGATAGAGATAGAGAGCGCGAGAGGGAAAGGGATCAACAGCGCGATAGAGATCGTGGCGATCGCGACCGCTATAGGGAAAGGGATCGCGAGAGACGCTCAGAGACTAAGGATGTGACGCCTGTTGAGGACGAAGAGGAAGCCTATGAGAGGAGACGTTTGGAGAGACAGATGAAAGAGAAAGAGGCCTCTTATCAGCGGAGGCTTAGGGAATGGGAGCAAAGAGAGGGCCGGAAGAGTAAGGATTATGAAAAGGAGAGACAGAAAGAGGAGAGAAGACGCGCCGAAGAAGAGGACGAGAAGAGAAAGCTTAAAGAATTTCTTGAGGACTACGACGACGAGAGGTTTGACCAAAAGTATTACAAAGGGAATAGTCTTATGCGTCGACTCAGGGATCGGGAAAAGGAGAAGATTGCCGACGAAAGTGAGAGATTGAATGAGAAGAAAGAGTTGGACGAACTGAGAGAGAAGTTGGAACTGGAAGGACATCCCGATCCGGACAGTGAGGTGAGAAAGCGGATGATGTCGGCCACCGAAGAACGCGATCGTAATAACAAAGTAGTCAGTGATCGCATCCGAGCCCTTATGCTGGAGGCCCGCCAGAAGTCAGGTTCAGTGCGATTAGACGATGACCTTTCGGTTGAGTCCGATGTGACGCCTAAAGAGGAGACGCCGGTCAAGACGTTCGGCTTTCAGGGAATGAAATTACAAAACAATTTAATTAATTCAACGAACAATTCAAACCTTAATGTAAACAATGGGAACGAAAAAGTGTTGAGTTCCCAGACCTCCAACACTAATACACCCGACTCTATGGACACTACCAGTGCTCTACCTCTGGTCAATCCGGTGCCAGAAATAAAGCGCAAAAAGCTCTCCGTTTCCGATGTCTTCAATGCCAATGAAGACGACGACATATCAAAAGCTAAGAAACGAAAGCTACCGACGCTTATAGACGATAATACGGACAGTAATCTAAGCACTCCGTCGGCAAAGACTAATAACAGCATTAGTGTCGGCGCTGACAATAAGACACTGACCTCTGAGGAGAAGCGCAAACAAATAAAAGCACTCATAGAGAAGATCCCGACCTCTAAAGAGGAACTCTTCAAATACGAAATCGATTGGTCTCTCGTCGACAATGTAATGACACCTTTCCTACCATTCCTTTGCTTTAATCACTTTCTTTTCACCGCACAGTCACTGATGGAGCGGCGAATCAGGCCATGGATTAACAAGAAGATCGCCGAATACATAGGGGAAGAGGAGTTGGCGTTATTAGACTTCATCTGTAATAAACTTCAGTCCAAATCCAGTGCTCAAAGCATTTTAGACGACGTGGCGATGGTGTTGGACGAGGAGGCGGAGGTGTTTGTGGTGAAGATGTGGCGACTTTTGATATACGAGATCGAAGCCAAAAAGCTAGGGTTAGGCAAATGAATGAGTGAACGGCTGAGCGTAAGCACCCGTTCCTCTCAATTATGTATTAATTTAATTAAAACCTCTTTTTTCTATTTAATTGAAACTATTTTTCGATTCAATTCATACATAAAATCCTTTCAAACATTAAACTGTAATTAAAGTGTATTTTAAAAGCGATTTTCAAATAAACCGTAAAAAATGAAAATCAATTGTCATTTGAGTCCGTTTTCGGTAAAATTCTGGCCAACTTTGTGTGCAATTTCATTAATCTCTCTCTTTTAAGCACTCGTAGAATAGCGGATGGAATGGACGTTAATGTCGCCACTGATTGCCAAGCCGTTGACGAATGGCAGAGGAATGCGGTGTTTGTACTCAAGAAAGTGCTGTCCATTCACGGCTACCATATATTGGTTGCTCTCCACTCTCACTATGAGATCGAAGTTAACGCCCGCATAGAAGGGAAAGTGTGAGCCGATCTGTCGTTCCTCTGAACCCCAGTCGCCCTTTTGACGGGTGTTTCGCACCACCAGTCCGTCTCTGACCCGAACCCCAATATGAAAGGCTATGTCTTCGCTCGAGTTGTTGTCCGAAAGCGTCATGAAGTCTATAGCAAACCGGTCAGGACTTAGACTCAGCTTTCCGGAGATAAAGACCATGAATCCTGAGTTCAATACTTCGCCGAACTTCTGACGGAACGGCAGTTTCGGGTTCAGTATTGGCACAAACGAGTGGACCATTGATGGCAAAAAGACTGGCATTTGTGGCGCTAAGTAACGCATTTCGCGTCGGTATTCAATTCTGTCCACTTGAACCGTGCCTTCAATACTGAGGACACCGACACAAGAGATGGGTATCCGGTGTATGAACTCAACGAAGTGTTTGCCATTCACTGCAACTTTGAAGCCCTTGTCTTCAATCAGAATCATAGTCTCGAAGTCCTGGCCGGCGGTGAACGGCATTACTCGCGGCTCCCGCTCTTCGGGTCCCCAACGGCCGCTCTGTCGGCTGTTTCGGACCACCTGTTGGTCATCGAATCGGGGATTGAAATGGAAGGCAATATCACCCGAAGTCTTGATCTGTTGAGTGATTATCGATCCGACCATCAAATTGAAGTCAAATCTAAAGACAAAAACCATTTCTTAAGATAACAATCAAAAAGCAAAGACACAAACACTCAGACCTTCGGCAACCGTTGGGTACTCTTCCATAGATGACAATCAGTGAGCCGGTGGTCAGTCCGGGAACGGTTCCGAAGTACGGGATTTGCTGTCAATGAAAAAACACACTTAAAAATCATCGCAACAAACGATTTGGACATTAATTACAGGTTTGGTTGTGATTGGGGTTTGATTTGGGTATGAATTGATTGAAATATTACTCATTTTAATACTGATTTGGACACCAATTGGACACCAATTGTCTCAAAGATTGGATTCAATTGTGTATTAATTTCCGATTTATTGAGTCATTGATTGAAATAACATTGCATTCAGTGCTGGAAATCAGTGACAAACAGATTGTCTGAACATTTGGTCCCTTTCTATAGTGAAAGTCAATTATAGTTTTCATTCAACTATTGTTTATAAAAGTATTTAATTGTTTTGCGGTTTATTTGAATTTATTGTAAATGTAAGGACGAGTTGGATAATTATGACAATTCCTTATACCCGGCCAGTAGTCTAGCGGTTAGTGTGTCTGCGCTTCTCTATGGATGGTTTAGGGTACAAATCCCAGCTCAGGCTCTCATTTATCTGTAGGCCTTATGCACCTAAAACCCCCTGAAACAGGGGGGGGGGGGAGTCGCGCATTAAGAATCTTTAGATTCTTCAACCTATGGATAACTGTGGACAAGAAGGAGAAGAAGACATAGACATCGAGGGAACAGTAGATTAGATGTGATAACAGAATATATAAATTGTTTTTTAATTCATTTTTTTTTGTAAAAAATAACAAAACATTAAAACAATTGAAAAAATTTTGAAAAAATTTATAAAAATAACGAAACATTTGATTATATTTTATATAACTTTTAACTTTGAAACCCATTTGAAGAGAAATAAAACCGTTTTTCTTGTCTTTCATTACATTTTCAATGACATCCGGGAACTTTTGATTTGTCTTTGCATTTACCATTACTTTCATCAAACGCCTTACCACTCGCACAGTTATGCTTCTCGTCGGTGAACACTCCGGGAAAGTATTCAATGCAAGTGTGATAGACATTACAGTCTTTAGGGTCTCTAAACGTCCCCCCTTTATGACAGATCAGGTTGGGATCGGCGGTCACTATCACCTCAAAAGAGATGATAATTAAACAAAACGTTAAACAGATTTTAAACATAATTTAGATTTTATGGCAAAAAACGATTCAATTCTTAAAGCATTTCTAGAAATGAGAAAATATTATAACAGATGTTATTATAATCACTGATACAGTGCCGACGCGTGACACGTGTTGTTTAAAAATGTCACAAATTTTAATTAACAGTGAAATCCCAGCTCAGGCTCTCATTTATTTGTAGCCATTATACACCTAAAACCCCCTGAAACAGGGTGGTGGTCGCGCATTAAGAATCTTAAGAATCTTCAGATTCTTCAATCTATGGACAAGAAGATATAGACATCGAGGGGAACAGTAGATTAGATTAGCAGAGGATGGGAACAGTAGGTTAGGAATCAAGTAATACAAACAGAAAATACAAAATTTGTTTTTTATTGATTTATTTTGAGAAATATATGCAAAACATTAAAACAATTATAAAAATGACTAAAAATATCAATAATTTAAACAAACATTGAATTAATTATACAAAACAACGGATGAGTGAAGCAATTGGTGTCCAATTGGTGTCAGGGTTTGAAAACTTCTCTCAATCTTTCGTTGAATTACTGCCAAAGACACACAAATAAAATCAAACCATTGTTTAAATATTCATTCAATTCATACCTTATTTCACATTGAGTTCAATGCTTTCAAACCCAATAAAGTCATTCCCTGTTTGAGGACATTTCTGGCGCACCGGAAAAGCAAGAGCCGAGTCTTTGCGACATCAGGTTCTTCGCCCTTCACTCTCAACACCAGATGCGCTCTATTGATGGCATTTCTGAACAAATAAATGACATAATTTCAATAATTAAAATAATGTTTAATAAAAAACAACTTTAATTCAAACAAATAGTTTACGAGACGACTGGGCTCTAAGTCTTCAAACGTTTGGTGCAATACATCATCAAATTGTGACAATACATGGACCAGAAGGTAGGCTTCAAATTCACTCAAAGCACTCACTTTTGGCTCAAAATTGATGTCAAACTCAAAACCAGATTTCAATTCAATACTAAAAAAGTTGTGAAAAGTTTGTAAAAAACAATGAATTGATTGTAATATCGATTAATACCTGCAAAGCCTTGAGTGAGTGTATTGAAAGGCAATACCGGTATCGCCGGTATGTTTCAGTGCTTTATCCCAATTGAACCGATAGTCCGATGCTCTTCGATGGGACAGATCATTAACCAGAAGACCAGACATTCCCAACACATCTGCGACGCTCTCGAAGTGGTCTTCACTTACTTTCGTGTCTATTAGTTGAAGAAAAATATCTTTAAAAACACTTCAAACGACAAAATGAGGGCTCACTTGGACTGGTCTTCAACGACTCGATAGACCTCTCTTTGGCCTCATTGAGGACGTCCTCCAGGAATATGATATTCCCCTTACGAGTGCTCATTCCTATTATACGACCGAATCTTAAATGAAATAATTTTCTGTAAATTAAATGAAAAAATTGATTAAATATTTGTGAAAACAACTGAAATATGAAAACAATTACTGAAATAAATGTGAATTAAATTGATTTAAAATATTAAACAAATGTTTGAAATGTTTTGATTGACTGTTGTCTACGATATAAAACATTTTATCAAAACTATATAAATCTCTTCTGTGAAGTGCGGCCGCAATGTCCCTGATGTGACAGAAAAGGACAATTAAATTGAGACCAAAATGACGGCAAAGCTCTCAAACCGAGTCAAATATAGTGTCGATCCGTCGCTCTTAATGACAGGTATTTTGTGGCAATTGTTTGACTCCTTTTCCCCGATTATCGCAAACTGAGCCCCACTTTCATCCACTTCTAAAAGACCTAATTGTCTCAACTGTTGCATCACTTCTTTGGATGCCATCGAATACATGGATTCGCTGTGGAAGTGATCAAAATCTATACCTAATCTCAAATACAAATCCTTGAGTTTATCGACACTTAATTCCCGAAATCTCTGCCATTGACTCAAAACTTCGGGATTTTCTTGTCTTTCCAAAGCATTGAATCTACTTTTGGCCGATTCTCGCCACTCCTCACTGGCCTTGCATTCAGTGTTTCCCTTCACATACACCTCAAACAAGTGCTGTAAAGGATTTGCAGCCAAACACTGGTCGTCGCCGAAGGAATCGTAGGCCAGACTTAAAATCCCGAACTGAGTGCCAAAGTCTCCCAAATAGTTAAGTCGAGTGACAGTATGGCCACAGAATTGGTAGAGATTGGCCACAAAATTGCCGATTATTGTTGACCTGTAGTTCCCGACGTGAAATGGTTTCGCAATATTAGGCGACGAGAACTCAATGACCACTCTTTCCGCACCATTAGGTCCACAGTTGAGGACATTATCGCCGTAACTGTCCTTCAAATCATTGTATTTTAAACTTTCAATTAATTCCTGTTTTTAAATACAAAACGGATTCAAAAAATGACAAAACATTTTCACATTTGTCTCAAACCTTAACATAAAACTGATTATCAATTTCAAAGACAATCAATGGTTTTGTGGATTCAATGTCATCTGATTTTTGGTCACAAAACACTTCACTAATGAATGAAAGCTTTGAAAAACAATTTCATTAATAAATAATAATTAAAATCACATTTCAATTGACATTTCACTCACTTTTTGCAATGAATTTTTGATATCATTTGCTTTCAAATCGCTATTAATTTGATTTAAATTTATATAAAGTTTTGGCTTTTTATAAACCATTTGTTCATTATTTACACAATTATTCAATGATTTAATTGATTTGCAATTAATTTCACTGCAATTCAAGTGTTGTCTCAAATGTGAGACAATTTTCTGCTTTAATTTCAAAACCATTTTTTCAGTAAACCATTCAAATCAGTGATAATTAAGGCATAAATACATTGAAAACCAAAACCAAAACACAAAAATAAATAAACATTGAAATCATGTGTTTGTCATGTGATCTGCAAACACAACACTACCAGTGCCCACACAAGAACCGTCTACCGGTGCCGAACAGCAATAGGTATTACCAATGAATTGAATGCAAAAAATGATTCAATCCTTAAATGATTGCTTAAAAACAAATAATTGAGACAAAAATGGACTCATTTTTAGGCATAAAATGATTTTATTTTAGACAACAATTGACATCAAAGTCAACACAAAACTCAAGAAAACACTTGAATTTCAATCAAATTAAACAAAACTTTAATAATATTTCCAAATATATAATAAAAACTGAAAAACAATTGAATAGAAAATAAATACTAAAAAAAGTGTTCAAAAAATATCATAAATTCATTTCAATTCTGGATTTATTTCAATAATAATAACAATAATAACAGAAAAAAGACTACACTTTCAGAGACAAATCAAAATCTCATTGAAGGGACAGAGGTGTGGGTCCGCCCTATCAAAGGGCACCGACACTTAGAAGATGGGAATGTAGTTATCGATCTTCGCCTTATGTTTTTGTGCCACACATTCACTAATCCATACAATATTACGACATTCCTGTTCCTTAAGCTTCAGATAGGAGTAAAAGACCCCGAAATGAAACTGTTGTAGAAATGCGTTCACATTTAGGCTCACTTCGTGCTCAAAGAACTTGTCCTCCAGTGTCTTGTCCTCATGGCCTCCCTGGCCCTGGCCTTCAAACAGCACCTTATACTCGGCGTAGAACTCGGCCACTGTGCGCACCTGTTCGTAGTCGTCGGCTCTGGCCAACGCCGCCAAACCGTCCGGATATAGTTTACCGCAGTTGGGGTAGAGCTTAGCCCTGTCCTCTTTGGACAGTTCGGTGCCAAACGAGTTGATCGTTATAATGAACGCACGTCTGTCCGCTTCAAACGCTATACAAAACCATTTAAAACATTAATTACAAACTCTAAGAGCACGGGAAGGCATACCCAATATCTCGCACATGACCTCAGCGGTGGTGCCGCCGATCTCGTCCTTAACGAAGTTAAAGAAGGACTCCAGATATGCCTTATATAAAGTGTTTCGGATTATCTCGACATTCATTTCGTCCAAATCCTGTTCAGAAATACAGTCCACGAAAAAGGCGGCCAACGGTGTGTCCACCAGAACAGCGTTGTAGAGATCGGCGGGAGTGGTGGCCACGTGTATGGCCTCCATCTGATCAAAAGAGCCCAACGGATGACACTTCGGGATCAGCTCTGAGAGCGGTCTCTGATGTAAAGTACCTGAAAAGCAAACATACGGTCAACAGAGAGACGGGAAACCACTGGTGAGCGGCGGCGGACTCGGTGTCCAACTGACCGGTAATCAGAAGTATAATATTGTCGATCATATATGAGTACTGAATAAAGTCGAGGAAAGTGGCCAACGGCTCGACCGCGTGGTTGCGGATGTGCTGAAACTCAATCACCAACTTCTCCCGCAGTTTGTCGTCAATGGTGGACACGTTGATCGGCGACACCTCATTGGCCAAGAAGTTGCCGTAATCTGTGGACTGAAGATGTAGTTTCAGGTCCTCTAATGACTCGCATTGGACTAAATTGAGATAATCTGCTTGTCTTAAGACACCACACTTGAAACCCCGGACCAATGCCTCCAGATATCCGTTGTCTGAGTTGAAAATACTCTCCAAAAACATGTCAAACAATGATTTAATTGTGTTTTTGGTCTCAAATTGTGATCAAATTGTTGACAAAAGTCTGTATTTTATTCACAATTGAAAGCAAATATTGATTTTGTTTTTAACATCAATTGAACGCCTCTTTCCCGAGTCATAAATACAGGTCACTCTCATTCACATCCAAATTGGGTTTAATCATATATTTTCGCCATTAATATTGAAATATATTAAATTGATCATGTTCAATTAATATTTATAAACTTATCTTGTCGATTTTATTTTAAATATTATTGATAATCATTAATTCAATTCAATTGAATATATAACTAGACTTAACTGTATTTAATTAAATGTCAGAAATGCATAGAGAAATCAAAAACTAAACGTAATTTTTGGTCACAAAAATACCCCTTATTTTTAACTTAAGGGGTATTTCTTATTTAAGAAAAGCTTTAAAAACAATTTAATTGAAATAATTTTAACTAAATTTGTCTTCAATTGTATTAAACTCTGAATAAATGAGAAAAACAATAAAAATATGAAATTTAATAGCAAAACACAAATTATTACAATCACTGAAAACCCCTCTCAATAGAGGACGTACTGTTTGGACGACACCTCTGATATCACAATCAACTGATTGTTTGTCGGCTTTTAAACATCACTTCAAGAGTTGATAACAAAAATACCATTGAATTGATTGAAGACATAAAGTCTTGAGTAAACGTGAAATCAATGCCAATCTTCACTCTCCGGACAAACGTCTCAAAGGACAAGGTTTCGGCCGATTTCGTCAAAGCGACCGTCGATTTGGTGGCCAAGACATTGGGAAAACCCAAGTCCTATGTTGTGGTCAACGTATTGGCGGATCAGATCATGAATTGGGGTTTAAATGCATTTCAATTGTCTCTTATTTGACACTCAATTAACGGTTTGTCTTCACTCTGTAGGCGGTGTCGACGGCCCGTGCGGTGCGGCAACGCTCGAGAGTATCGGACAGTTAGGTCCGGAGCCCAACAAAAAGCACTCGAAGGCACTCTCGGCGCACATCGAGAAGGGGTTGGGAATACCGGTGGACAAGCTTTACATCAATTTTGTTGACTTAAACAAAGCCAACGTTGGCTTCAATGGCACCACTTTTGATGATCTTCTTTAGGAGACACCAGAAGATTGTCAATCAGTTTATGATTAGATATTGAAATCAATTTTAATAAACAATTTTGTTATTCATTTCTGCTTTCAATTAAAACACAATATATTTGTTGAAAATTATTCACTTTTTGTTTACAATTATGTCAAACGATATGTAAATCAAAATTAATCTAAACTTTTGAATGAATTAAATGTTGTTTTCAATTGAAATGAATTGTATTTTTGACTATAAAAGAGGTTTTCAATTGTATTTAATGTCAAAACAGTTAATGAAATAAACTTTTAGTGCAATAAGTTTTGTGACAAAACTTTTGTTACAATTATTTTCATTGCATTTCAACTGGAGTTCAGTTTAAATGACTTTTCAAACAGTTTTTGCATTCATTTGTAAAACAATTTCAATGTTTTGTTAATTGCTTTTCATTTTCAGTCCATTGTTTGAAAATACTCTTTAAATACAGTAAACGAGAAGTAAATATCAAAATCAAAGTAAAAGTTCAATAATAGTGAACACTATAACCAATGTTAGCCATTATGTGTCCATTTAATTGAGTGCCGGTCAGTGCTATCAATGGCAACACCACATCAGTCATAACCGATTGATAATCTGAAGACAAGTTGATTTCCTTTTGCAAAACCACACATACAGTAGAGTTAGTGTACATATCTGTGCCCGAAATTGCAATAATAATAACCACAGAATCCAAACTCCAATCCCTTTATATAACATAATATAAGTTATTAGCAAATGTTGGACCAGTATTGCACTCATTGTATTCGTCGGGTGTCTGACACCCAGTTATGTATTACACTGTCATTTAGGTATTGATATAGATATTGACTGGACATTAGTCTGACTCCGGAAAAGACATTATCCCCACAAACAATATCGCACACAATCTTAATGGCATTTCTTTTGGGCCACAAAATAGTCATTTATATGTAATAGCAATGTATGAGTGAATCGCCGCTACATTTCATCCCATATTCTGGACAACAACTCCTCTTATAGTGTATGTAATGATAGATCGGAAATAAATTATCATATTTTCAATGAAGTATTCAATCAATTGTTGATTAAGTCATTGCAAATGTTTTCCAGATTTTCATAAATCACTACAATTTTCAGTAAAATGTTTATTCAATTTTCATTCACAGCCTCTGAAGACCTGTTCAACAATTCAATAGAAGAACTTAAGCCAAGAATTGATACCATCTTTCGCTGATTCATAGCTCAACTCATATTTGGTCTGATTTTCTCAATTCATAATACATTTGCAAAACTAAATCATCGATTAATTTCAATGAATGTCTTTGTTATGCAATAATAATATTTAGATTCTCTGATGTTTAGCACCCGATCTAAAGTGGGAGGAGAGGGGAGAGATAGGAAATGTCAAAAAAGTATAGTTTATATCAATTTTTATAAAAATGAAATTCATTTCATATCTTTTCAGCGAAACTCTTGAAGGGTTCGGCAAAAGAAGGGTTTCCTCGCAAAACACATACGATATTAATCGTTAGCAGACATTGAGTTTGAAAAAAACGGTTTATCAAACATATTGTTATCAAATATGCAGTCAATTCTCGGCATTGAAGTCAATACCGAAAATTCAATTTCATTTCAGACAACAATTTTACACAAAAATTCTGCCAATAATTGAAGTGATTTTGAAATTTATTCAAAAAATCACTTATTAATGAAGTTTTCAATCATATGTTTGATTAAAATACAATCATATCTTCACTTTCACTGAAAATATTTGTTTTTGATTGAATGAAATGAGAAAAAGGGGGAAAAATAATAATAAAACAGTTTTGAAAGGGATATAAAAATATTTGATAGCATATAAAGAGCGGAGGCTTAGGAGGAGTTGGCAGTTTGCGGGAGCACTGGTAGTGTTGATGACAAACGCAATGTATAGCAGATATATAATGTTTTTGTGCCAATTCTGACGCCAGAAATGCTAACAATCATTAATATCACTTAACTTAGTGTAAACGATCAGTTCATTTAATAGCTTACATATGCGAGGAACCCATACAACACACCATTCCCTTTGTGTTTGTTCACAACTTTCTCTCTTCTCCTTAAACAAGCTATTAATGAAATTTTTGGTTTAGATTTCGGTTAAATGTTGGCAACAATTGTGTGGAAAATGTATTGTTTCATTAAATTTGATGACGATTTCAAACCAAGAGTTCAAATATTCATAACTTTTTTTTATTGCAACACAAACTCATGTATTAATCACTCAATGAATGGACAGTTAGCTTTAAAATGAGCACTAAATCTATTCAATGACTTAAGAGTAACCGAAAACTTAGTTTTGATAATCGGATAGAAGTTTTTGATTGAAGAGAATATTTCCTACGGTTTTGTTGGACTCATCTCTCAGTGCCATACATAGTCTGGTGCCCTATTGGGCGCAGCCATTCATAATGTTGACCACCGCTCTGAATATCACGCTCTCCAACATCAAGTGCCACTCGTGTCGATGCAATACTGAATCTCATCTCTTGTATTGTGTATTAATGAAAAATCATCGTTCGTTTGCCACTACCAGAACTACCAGTGCTCTCAAAGGCACACACTTTTCAGATCCGATTTCTCAATATCTCTATCTCTAAGCCTATTGTCCTCTGAATGTGAGCTTTGGTTCCTTTTTTTGATATTAAAATTGTCTGTGAAGTGAATAATGACAGCACTCTCTGCACTCTCTAACGACAGTCCTGTTTGTAATCTTTTATTCTTTACACTCAAATGTGTGACTGCACTCACATATCGGCACTGGTATGCGATTTGGTTTCTCTCTCTCTTTCCCCTACTTTTCAGATCAGAAGTCAAATGTTTTGTAAATCCGGTCTCTATTTGAGATAAAAGTTCTTTAGATTTAGCGTTGAGTTTGAGTTTGAGATTCATTTTCAGTGCATATAATGATTGGATGTTATATTCAGTGCAAAACAGTTGTCAAACAAATACAATATGTTTTTCAAAAATTCAAACTTAAGATAAGATTTGCTATTATTTTGAGTGAGATTTTGATGAAAACTATTGAAAGCATTGAGAAGATTGTGATTTCATATAACAATTAAAAAAACACTTTTTCCACAATTAATGCAATCGTTTTGAAAACACATAACAAATGTTTACAACATTTATATAGCGTTAAACTTATTCGCAATTTTCTGCACCAAATATTAAACAGTATTTTTCAATCTATAACTGAAAGTCAAAAGTTAAGGCCGTTTTGAGTTTGCATATCATATGGACTCCCATTCCTCCTATTCTATAGAGTAACTCGTATTTCATCTTCTGATTGTCAACCGATGACGTGGGACACAGAGAGCGCCGTAAATTCACGCCCGTGTCGAAAGAAATGCAAATAATGGCCGGGCATTCATATTGCACTGCATGTCGTCGCCTATTGTATAAATCAGTTTTCAATATTTCAGTTGACGTTTTGGTCACAAAAAAAGAGTCCGGAGAGAGAGAGAGAGAGAGAGAGAGAGAGAGAGAGAGAGAGAGAGAGAGAGAGAGAGAGAGAGAGAGTCTGATAACAGGATAGAAAATACTTTCAACTGATCTCAAACTAAAAGATATATTTCATTGTTAAGTCAAAGATAACACAAAAGTGTTGATACAATAAATGGTTTTTAAAGTTTAATACATTTATTGCGATATTTTCTCAAAAAGTGTTTTCAATAAACCTTTGGATTAAGTGTTTGAAAGACTTATTTGAAACTAAAAGTTTTTATATCAAAAGCTATTTCTTGTTTTTGCAGTAATCAAAACATCAATTATTAATTAGTCAATCGTTTTATCGCATGTTCAGTACATTTGATAATTATTTCAATGAAAACATTTGACCACAATATCGACACTTCCTGTCTATCAAACATTGTTTCAGTTTATTTGACAATTCATGTGATATTAATATTAATTAAATAAAACTGTTTTGAATAATAAAATAGAAAAATAGGAAATGATTTGCATTTTTATCCACAAAATTGAATAAAATTTGCATCAATTGCTAACTTCACTGAAACTTCACTCAAAGGAAACACTTAAACGCATGAAAACAATATTGAAAATCAAAAATCTAATCAATGATTGAAAAAATATATAAAAATTTCCATTCATTTGATAAATAAATTCAAAATAAAGTTGTAATGAATAATGAATTTTGAAATAAATGTTAAACAAAATTGTTATTAAATATTAATATAATCTGTGATTCAATGCAAAGTCAAAACAAATAATTGATTACTTGATTAAAATCATTGCAAAACAGATGTTCACAAAAACTATTGACTAAATTGAGTGCAAAATTTTTCAAATCATTTTGAAGATTGAGATTAACTTTAATTTAAGTCTAAAAACTCAAATCCAAAGCCATTTGTATTACAAAACACACATAAAAAGTCGAAATAATTTATGAATACATATAACGTAAACCCCATTCCGGTGTCGGACAGACTGCTTGGCTCTACAGTTGAGGTGAAAGGCATTTAAAGGCCCAGAATATCCCCAAAATAATTTCTGGACCAAAGAAATGGGTGCGAAAAATGCGCTGTCAATAGGACTCACAGTTTGCAGTCTCTGTTGGGGTGTCTTATTCATACCAGTGCTATAAGAATACTATTTTCTCTCTGCGTTACAAATGTCAAAGTAAAGCCCTGTCCTGTAATTGATGTCTACGAGAGTGAAAATTGGTTACCATTAGACTGTACTTGCGATCGCATTGTTGTTAATGGTATTGCATAGCAAAGAGCAAGACTGCCAGTGCTGGCCATCGAAGAGATTCCTTTAACACCTGCATAAAGTGCTGACAAATTGCTGAAACAGAATATACAGTGCTCTCAAAGAATTTTTCTCAATTCAATGCTTACTCTAATATGTAAGTGCTCTGACTTTTCACATCCCAGTGCTCAACAAAGGGTACGATAGATGCTTTGATTAAATATTCATCCCTTCATCGACTAATCAATTGATTTTCAATTAATTTTTATTAAAATATTTGTTTAGATATTTGAAAGACAATCAAAATAAAAGTTAGATTTGTTTAATGCAATGAAAACATTAGTCTAGTATTGAAAGCACTCATAATTTTGTGAGTGTTTTCAAAGCAATTACATTCACTTGAGGCCAGGGATTGACTTCTATTAACATTTGATGACAAAATGCAATTATAATGAATGTATTGTATATTCAGTGATATATTAATGCAATTATAATATGTATTTCTAAAAGCTTTTCATAATATCGTTCAGCAAAGACTCGATTCAATGTTTTTTACACTAATTTAATGCTATTTTATATACTTTTTAGACTTCGCTCTCAATTTCCGATTTCGTGTCGTTTCCATTCATCTGTTATTCTGGTTTTAACCTACCTGTGCTGTACCACCTAATTGAGAAGGACTGGTAGGTTGTGATGGATATATAGTTATATTTTTTTCATACAACAAACTAATACACTGTTTATAAGAGTATTCATAATTCATAAGCAATTTTCAGGAGTCACTCAAATCATACATTGTTTGGGAGTTTAGTAAACATTATCTTTGAGTAAATTAATTGAAAACTTTGAACTAAATTATTAATCAATACATGATTTTTGTGAACATATTTTCAGCTCAAAAATTGATGCGATATTTGTATACAATGTATAAAAAAAATTATATTAATTTTCAGGGTTTGGAAACACTTATTGATAGCCTATTGTTACAGCAATTGATTGATTGCTTGCATGCGTTCAGATTTGCGTTCAATATATTCAATGCAATCTATAATTATATTTTTGTATTATATATCAAATCCCAAAACTGTTTTCAACACAAAATCATAACATATTTCACTTACCCTTCTGTAGCTCTTATCTGGTATTATAGATACAAAAACATAATAAGCTTTTCCACCCTTTGATTGCCATTTCCGGAGAAAAAACTGCAGAAAAACAACAAAATTGGATAAAAAAAGATTAAATTCATTGAATGTTAGACATAAACCCTATTTTGATATCAATTGCTAACCTTTAAGTGCTTTTCACTGCTTTTCATTATTAATACATTATTTGTCACTTCAATAAAATAATTCTGTCGGTGGTCTCCAACTGACCACCAGTGCTGACAAAACGTTATTTTGTGCCCAATTCTCAAGTATTTGATAGAAATTGTAAAACCTTTTCATTAAAATGATCTGAAATTCAATGAACAAAAAAATTGTTAAAAATATTTCACACATTTTACGGTGCGTTGAGTTTTGTTAAAGTCTAACCCAAAGAGTATTAATTGTTATTGATATTTGAAAAAAGAGATTAAATGCTATGAAAATGCAAAACATATTCATATAATATGTGAACTATTATTCTGAACCTATTTATTGTGATTTTATTGATGCAAAAGTGAATGAAAAGCATTAGTTTAGAGGAAAAGCGCTTTTATTTCTGAAGCATCTCATAAAATCTGGTGTAAAAGACGAGTGCCGACTGAACACCAGCGCAGGTATGCTTAACTCAAGTGGCATTTTAGTACTATTTGCATCTATTATGGTTTATAAAGGTGTCGGTGCTCTCCACTAGAAGATCAGACAAACATTTTTTCTAACTTTAAAACAGCTTTTCGTTCACTGATATCGCTCTTCATTTCAATGCTAACACTCGGGTGGCCATTAAGCACAGGCATACCCTCCCAAACATACCGGCAGATCATCTCAACCGGTGTGGTATTTAAGTTGTGAGAAAAATGTGTTATAAAACCAGTAAAATGTGACATTTCTTGTGCTTCTTCAGTGCAGGTGTTCTCAGATGGGATGGTATACACCAACACTTAGAAGACTAAACATTACGGCCAATACCTACACGTGCTCTGTCCTCCAGGTGTGAACACGTTTATTATTGAATAAACCTGTAAATACACAATACATAATACTAGCCGTTGGGGTAAAGGATCCCTGGGTTAGAGAGTTTAGGTTTCGGGTCTCAAAAATATTTCATTAAATGTATTGAAAAGTAATTTTGATTTCATTATAAAAATGCATAAAAAATAAAAACTTTGAAAATTTGAAACATTTGTATAAAATATACATCAATTGAACAAAAAATTTTCAAAACTTACAAATTGTTTGTAAAAAATGTCATTCAAACCGAAAACCATTGAATCGATTGATGAATATTTCTTTGCATTCATTTCTGTTTTGGAATTTTCAAAAAAGTAGGTATTTTTGGGAATGCCTTCACTTATTCATAGGTTTGGATGACTGGGTAAACATTTTACTGTAAAAGAGGTAATGGAGACACAATAGGAGTCGAGTATTGTATTCAAATTATATGCCTGGCTTACAATTTGACCCTTATCATCCTTTCCCATTAGGCTCTTAGCGGTCAGAGTTTATTTTGATCCCGGATAGACCTCACCACTGATGGAAAGTATCAAACAGGGGGTCAATTAAGAGTTTATTTCAAGTTATAGTAAACTTAATTTGTATTCAATTCAATGAAAATATATTTAAATGAATGAAACATTTGTTTTAATAATTAATGACAACAACGATAGCATTAAACCCCTTATAAGGGGTAACTCTCTTGTAATTATATAGCAGTATATTATGTCAAATAATTGCAAGACTTTAACAATGATTTCATGCGATAAAGAAATTGACATAAAAGTGCGTTCATTGCAAAACTACAGCCAATCCATTGGTATTACTGGCCATCAATACCAGTGCCCACAGGAAAGTCTTATATTGTATTATTAAGTCTATGCGCTTAGCACTGGGATCACAGATCAAATCCAGCGTTAATACAGAGAATCGTATATTTAATGCCAGAGATTGTATGACTTGTATTATGTGATGCGGTCAGCACAATGTGCCTGTCCTCTGATAAGGCACCCGAGCGTCAAACCCGCACTGAAATACAACACAATCACATCAGAATTCAAGGGGAATGGGAGGAAAGAATGCTTTCGCATCTGAAACAAACATTGCATTGATTTTTGTTAATATATTGAATATAATAACAGAGTCTGTCGTCAAACACATAGAGATTGAAGTGATTTCTCAATTCATTCGCTTTCAGTTCACTTAGTATATCAGCGATATATGCATTGGGGAGGGAAAGGGTGGTTAACACTCTCATCCATGTCATCTATATGTTAACAATTCCTCCTTAAACTTGAAATGTATTTTTGAAATTAATATATTCACAGTTTTCTGCAATTTTGGTCAACATTTTACTCATTTATATGAAACCTATTTCACCAAATCCTTGCACATCTCAATCACTCAATCATCAGAACACCCATACAGGAGCTAACAGTGCGGCCTCAGTCACAACCAGTGACTAAATCGGGTCTAAATATAAGTCATTATTGAATATCGTTGTGAAGAGAGAAGGAAAATGAGATCAAATGAATGGACACACGATTGCACACAACGAGTGCCCGATTCAGACACAAAGCCATTGCAACAACAATAAGAGAAAAATCAAAAGTCTTTCAAACAATCGATTGAATAGTTGTTTAGCTTTTCTTATCATAATTTCAATCTCTTATAAACACAAACAAAACCTAAATAATAGATAAAAATTAAACATTAAGTCAACAGAAAAAACAAAATAAAAATCTAATGTTTTGTTACAAAGAATATGTAAATAAAAATTGATTTATTGCTGAATAAAATGCAAACACTTTCTCATCTGCTGTCCCAATACGGCACTGGGTATTCAAAATTCATTAAGAATTCACAGCATTTGGCGCAGAATTAGTATAACTGACAGAGAATTGAGATTTCATTTCAAATGTATTGAAAATTTCCTTTTGTTTAATACTTTCTGGCGTTTAATGTGATATAGACTTAGTTCTGGGAATCAATTACCCGATCGATACCACTGTTGCCTCTCCTGTCACTACTTTATATGTTTAATACATGTCTAAACAGAGACTATCTCTTCATTTAGCACTCTATTAGGAAACAACGCAAACTAATTGTGCAATAGATTCACGTCTATAATGAACAAGGTAGTGCTGCAAATGTCTTCAAAACAACTCTGCCCTCAATAACAAGTCAATACTTCACACATTTAAATGTTGACTCTTCTCCTCCAATACCCCTTAACTAGTGTTATGTCCATTGAATCCAATTTTTATGTATTAATAATAAAAGCGACGAAAAAAATCAAACTTCAATTCAAACCACAGTTTTTTATGTCTTTGTGCACAAAATGTTTGATTCTCTGAAGTATTGATATTTTATTTCTACAATTGGCTGCCATTTGTTCAAATCAATTGGCTTTCAGTGCACAATCTAACTGTCCATTTCATTACTCTGCTTCTGGTGATTGTCTCAATGCTATTAACTTCTACAGTACAGTACAGTGGCTGCTATTGTTGTCGCTGACATACCGTTCCCTTATTGATGTTATTGTAAGCATTTATTATTAGTTTAAATTGCAGTCACGCCAAACAATTTTCACTTTACGTCAAATGTTAACATTGTCTCCAATTGGCATATATCACACCATCATAGCTACCGGTGCTGACATAGAGCACACGTATCTGACAATGTCTGACAAACTCTGGTTTACTGTCAAAAACAATATAAATAATTTTCAACACGTATTACCGCGAGAGAGAGAGAGAGAGAGAGAGAGAGAGAGAGAGAGAGAGAGAGAGA